>CAESWR010002139.1:323938-335579 GCA_903171835.1 Mullus surmuletus
GCGTGGGTTCTGTTTCAGTCCACGGCGCGGCCTTCATTTAGTCCCATTATATTCTTGTTGTTGTTTTTTTATATTTTATTATAAACTGCTTTATTCGAACAAGTTGTTCCAGCGCGCGTGTTTTCGTTCCCCGCCAGCTTCTGTGTAAAAGTGACGCTCTGTAATATTTTGGGATGTTCTCTCTCCCCACGCATCACTTATTCCACGCAAAGCGGGTCAAAAGGAGCACGCGCTTATTGCTGCAGCCTCACCTGCGTGGTGTGGGAGCGCGGCGGCCGCGGCGCGCTCCGTGGGCCCTCCTCAATTAAAACACACACACACACACACACAGTCCTCGCCGTGATGTGACACGGGCAGAGACACGAGTGGACGGGATCCAGCGTCTGCTCCTGCGTGGGTTTATTTTTTCTTTAACGTTAAATCACAATAATTGATGTCTCTTTTTGGGTTTCTATTGAGTTCGCATTGAAGTAATTGTCCGTTAAAGAGGAGAAACTTAACACTGGTGCGTCTGAACAATAATAATAATAATAATAATAATAATAACAATAATAATTATGTTAATAATAATAATAATAATAATAATAATAATAATAATAAAAATAATAATAATGTAATGCTGCAGTTGTTTTTTGTATACTCCGGTCGATAAGAGGCTTATGCGTGCGTCTACTTAAGGTTTTATTAGCGCGGGTAAAGTCAGGGGGTCTCTGGAGGAAAATGCGAAGTCCCCTCTAAAATTGCTTTGCAGAGCTGGCAGAGCAGCAGCAGCAGCAGCAGCAGCAGCAGCAGCCCAACGCCGACACATAATAAACATGATTTACCCAAATCCTGCATGTGTGCTGCGACTGTCAACATGGGAGTTTTTAAGGAATGGATTTAATGGCGCGCAGCGTGAATAACCTGTAATAATAATAGTAAAAAATAATAATTGCAAGCACACCAAAGCTATATATCAAATAATTGCGCCCATTAATGAGTAAAATAAATCAGTGTGTATGAAATAAATATATTGTGAAATCCTGCTTGTTGAAGACTTGATTCGGTTTTTAAAGTCATATTGCTGGTTTCTGCTCGCTGAGAAGATCCCGGTCACTGCCTGGATGTGTTTCCCTTCAGTTTTACACCGACTCCAAGCTGATCCCGGAGCCGCAGACACACGCTGTGCAGTGTGTGTATGCGCGTGCATGTGCGAGGTGCTCTCCGTGGTGCTTTACCGACCTCTAGCGGCCGTGAAGGGGAGCGATGGCACGATAAATAACCCGATGGTCTTTAAAGTGCTCACGGCAACTTCCACACAGTTGCTAAAAAGCAGTGATGCAAACCTCGTTACACATCTTTATTTTTTCACTTAAACTGAGGATGTGAATTATTCTCACGGACAGATGGAGATACTGAGGAAAACACTCCTCCGGGGGAATTTCATGTGATTTACTGTAATAATGTGACACATCACAGGACCGTTCTTGCATCAGGTGATGGAAAGTGGTCCGACTCGGGTCCTTTAAGCGTCAGAGTTGGAGACTTTTAATGTTATATGCTGTGTTTGGTTCTGTCACATCAGGTGGGTGAGGACCAACCTGTCTCGCCACCCGCGTTATTCCCGCGGTGGTCTCACGACGCAACAGAACGGGAGAGATTGAGCAGGTGAGCGGTGAGCAAACATCTTTATTAATAAAGGCTTTATCTGTACACATGCAACCCGGTCGGACAACCGTGGGCCGCTGCAAGATAGAAGCACGCGCTGTATGTCAGGCGAGACCAATTGAATACTCTAAGCATGCACATCAAAATTGACTCTTTTTTCACTCGCAGAACCGGTTATTAGAAGCATCTGACAGGTTAGGTGAGAGGGAGAGATCACTGGAGCACTTAACAGAGTTCGGGTCACTGCTACAAATGTTGTCAATCTGTCGCCACAATATAGCATTTATTTAAAAGAGGCAGTTGGTGATTCAGTGAATTTGCATTGAATGTTGAGGATTTTTGTGTTTTGATGGTCACACTCCTGGCCACCGGGGGGCGGCCTAGTCTACATGGATGGTTTCCTAATGTTTGAGTGCAGACGAGCTGATGGTGTTTTGGAGGTGGAGGCGCCTGCTCAGAGTCCAACTATAGATTAAGAGGGGAGAAAAATGATGCGAGCCCCCCCAGATCGACTACGTTTAAACAAAGATTCATTCAAAAGGAAACACGAAGTATCAGAAGCTTGTTTATCATATATTCACCACTGTAGCTAACTGTTTGGGAGGACATGTTTGTTTGTCAGATCCAATTGGTGGTTAACAGGTGAGACGGTGGGACTCAGCGGCGGACGGTGGTCCAGCCGTCGTCGTCCGTCTCTTCTTTCTTTGGGCGGCGGATGCTTTCCTTGTCCGAGCGCCAGCTCTTGTCGCCGTCCGGTCCGGGGTCGCGCTCCCTTTCTCTGGGTTGCTCTTTTTCCCGCTCTTCCCCTGCATCACCAGCACTACCAGCACTACCACCACCACCGCCGCCGCCGCCGGCGCTACTGCCTCCGCCACCGCCGCCACTGCCTCCGCCACCGCCGCCGCCACGACGCCAAGAGCCTCCTGTGGAAACGAGACAGCTCGTCAGAAAGTGTTCAGATGGGATAGAACAGAAACAGTGCCACCTGCTGGATGGAAACAACGCTGCATGTATTTAGTTGGTACCAAAGGGTGGAAATCAGGTTAAAAAAAAAAAAGTGTGTGGAGGCTTTTGCAAACATTGCGCTGCATTAATCAAATTGGTGGATCTCGCTCGTGAGCAAACATTTAAAGTGGCCTCACCTGAGTGGAATGCAGCTGGAACTTTTCAAATGTCACTTGTATTTATTTCCTGTTTTGACAAGTCTGGATGCAGATTTGAAAAGGCCTGTACTTTCAGGGTAAATACCTTCCCAGTGGCGTGCGTGTGCTGAGCTTTCTGCCACAGTTCCAACTATAAGAAGGAAGGTTTTGTTTGGGGCCGTTGTGAAAATCGAGGATTTACACAAAATCTCAATGCAGTGTAAGCGAAGGTATGCACAGTATGTTTGGGATGCATCGGTTCTCTACATCGCCTTTATGAGAGCCGTCTCTGTTACAACTGTTTTATCAGTTTGCAACCATTTCAGAAAAACACAAAATAGACAGCACATTTTCTTCATCGAATGTTCTAGTAGTTTGTTTGATGTGACTGGAAGCTGTAATTTAATTATTTATTATTCTACCATTTGATAAGACACTGTGTAAGTAACAGTGTCCTGTTTAAGACAAAGAATCTATTATAGTATTTAAAAGGTTTAAGAAGCGCTTAGATCCATCAGACACTGAAGACGATGCAATGAGCTCACCATCATCAGGATCTCTGGTTGCGACTCTGGGCTCGTCATCACGGCGGTCTCTGTCACGACGGTCGCCGCGGTCACGGCGATCATCACGGTCGCGGCGGTCGTCGTTGTCAGGTTCCTCTCTGCGAGAATCTCTCCAGCTGCTTGCCTCATCTGTGCCCCCCCTCCTCCAGTTGTTCTCCTCTCTGAAGACAGAAGCCCCCCCCCCTAGTCAGACACAGCATGCTCAAATCCAACATGTCACTTACTGCCCTCGCTCTCACCTCTGAGGACGCTCCCTGAAGCGCTCGCTGTTCGTCTCTTCACCGTCCTCGTCACCATCCTCTTCATCGCCACCGCGGCGAGGGGGCCCCCAGCTGTCTTCCCGAGCCTTCTCCCTCTCTCGCCAGCCTCCACCTGATGCAACGCACACCGTTTACATTGTGTAACGGTCAAATTAAAGAACAACATTGTCACTCAGGTTAGTCTGTGCTCACCAGGACGACTAAGAGGCTTCCAGGGTTTGGCATCATCACCTCCACGGCGTGGTCCATCATCCATCCCTCTTCTTCCACCTCTGTCATCATCTCCTCTCCTGGGACCCCAGGTGTCATCGTCAGCCCCACGGCGAGGACCCCTGTCCTCCATGCCCCTCCGTGGGCCTCTGTCATCATCAAAGCCACGCCGGGGACCATCGTCAAAGCCTCGGCGTGGGCCGCGGTCGTCGTCGCCGACCCTTCTGAGGGGACGGTCATCGTCGAAGCCCCTGCGGGGACCGCGGTCGTCATCAAAGCCTCTACGTGGGCCACGGTCATCGTCTCCCCGACGCGGAGCCCTGTCGTCATCGAAGCCTCTGCGGGGGGCACGGTCGTCCCGGCGTCCTTCCCCTCGCCTGAAGTCCTCCTTGTCGTCCTCCCGGCCTTCCTGCCTCCATTCCCTGATGAAGAGCAGAGTCACGGCCAGTTAGTGCTGCACTGACTCACATCAGGTGGGATTCAACACGGGGGATAAAACACACTTGTCAGCCACTGGACGACGCCACTCTGATTCCCCCTCGGTGCGCTTCCTCCATCCTCCCCCATCCTCCGGCTCAGCCCTTTCCTGCTTTAACAAAATACACTGAGCATCACAACAGGAAGTCTGCAGGACGAAGAGTCCAATAACAAAACAAAACAAAAACAAAAAAACTTCACAGCCTATTGAGTGCATCTGGTACCCTCTTCTCCTCTGGGGGCCCCTTCCTCTCCTCCTCACGGCGGCGCTCGCGCTCCTCGATCTCCTGTTGACGAGCACGCTGCTTGCGCTCCTGCTCCTCCAGCTTGCGCAGCCGCTCTTGGTACTCGCGCTCCTCCTCCTCACGCTGCTCCTGCTCCACGCGGTCGCGCTCCTCGCGCTCTGGAAGGAGAAAACAAAACTTTCAGACAAAGCGCCGCAGGTTGCCGTGCGTGGGAGTGACTGCACACGCTTGTAAATGTGTGCAACTGCTGAGAACCACGGACCTTTCTTGAGCTGCTCCTCGTGGATGCGCTGGGCCTCCTCCTCCTTCTGCAGGTGGTAAGCATTGCGCCTGTCCTCTTTGCGCTGCTTCTTCCTCTCCTCCATGCGCTTCTTCCTCTCCTCCACCATGCGCTCCTGGAATGCCTTCAGTTTCTCCTGCAAAAAAAAAACAGCCGAGCATGTTATACAAGTCTGCAGGGCGTCATCGGCAGGGCGGGTGTTGGCGAAGGAAAGTCGCCTCATCTCCTCTCACCTCGTAAATGAAGCTGCGAGCTGCTGTGATCTTGGACAGGAAGCTGTCCTTGTCCTCCACCATCCTGGACATGCGCTTCTTGTGCTCCAGAGCTTTTTCTCGTTCAACTTTCATGTTGCTGATCTACAGCAGCATCAAAACACACTCATTTTTAGACACTGGGAAGAATATGACACTTTTCCGTTATGTGAATCGAGTTGTGGACGCACCCTCTCCTCCTCCTGGAGCTCCCACAGTTCCATGTCTTTGACACGTTGCTCCTCATATGCCTGTGTGATGAGCGGGATCTCCTCCAGGCGTTTGGCCCTCTCAAAGTAGTCAATCTGCACGGAACAAAAAAATGAGTGTCCGAGCAACCTTTGAGTGGTGGATAATCACGCTGAATCACGCATCAGTGTTACCTTCTTCTCCTGGTTCTTCAGACGCTCCTGAAGCTCCTTCTTCTCCTTCTCCAGCTGCTCCACCTGCTTAGCCATGATGAAGTCGGGATCCAGCTCCTCCAGGTCCTAAACACAGTCATCGCAGGTTCAGGTTCAAACATTTACTTTCTTATCACACCAAATAATTTTTTCACTGGTCACATTTTACCTCAATATCGATATCTTTGAAAGCTTTGGCTCCAAGTTCCGTCTTCTTGATCTGCTCCAGACGCTCGCGCACCGTCTTCTTCTTGATCTGCTCGTGCTCCTGCATGATGCGCTCTTTCTCGCGCTCCTTGGCCTCCTGGCGCAGGCGCTCCTCCTCTGCCTTGCGGACCTTCTGCATCTCGGCCTCGCGCTGCTCCAGCTCCTCCTTCTCACGTTGGATGTTGAGGCTCTCCAGGCGCTCCTTGCGCTCCTCAATGGTCTGTCTGCGAGCGAGGATGCGCTGGTGGTCCTTGCGGGCGTTCTTCACATAGGCGGCGATGGCCAGCTGGCTCTGCTCATCGCGCTCTTGCTGCAGAAGGGACAAATTCGCAACATGTTAGCTTTCAAGACTACAGAATTGTGTACTAAAGCAAAAAAATCTGAATGTCGGAGGTCCATGCGTTGGGTGAACTCACCAGGATGGAGGCGGGCTTGATGACGTAGATGGCCTTGGCCAGAGATGCAGACATGGCAGTGAGCTGGTTCCTTATCTGCTCTGAGGGCATGTTCTGCAGGAACGGACCGACTGGAGCGTCCTCTTTGGTCGAGTAGTTCAGGTCCGAGCCAAAGCTCAGAGTTCGGGAGGTGTGGTCTATACGGACCTGCGAGAAACAAAAAAGTGCATCGTCAACACGGCGGCAGCCCACATAATGTGTGCTGACGACTGTTTGAATGTTTGAGCAGTGCGAGGCTATGACCTTACCTGCAGATCACAGTGCCTGGCAGCATCCACGATGGAGCGCTCCAGCTGGAAGGCATCCACAAACGGAACCAGGGAAGCCAGACGGTTGAACTCGATGCTCTGGTAGATCTGTGCAACCTGGTTTAGTGGAAATAAAAAGGAGAGATGATGACCATCAGCACGGCGAGGGTTTCTTTTAAGTTGAGGATCTTCGAAATGTTCAAAGGAATTACTTGTTGCAGGAGGCGCAGGATGGTGTTGTTCTGCAGGTGAGGGACGTACTGCTGGAGGTCGGCCTCTTTCTCCGCCTGGTCTCTCACCCAGTTTAGCACCTGTAAGAAAGGGAAGAAATGATCAGGGATGGACTGATAACAGAAGAGAATTCTAAACTGAAAAGCTCTGCACTATCTGCTTACTTTGGTCACTCGTCCGCTCAGCTTCAGGGGATGGAAGTCGACCTCGAGCCAGTTGTAGAGTTCCTTCACATCGGGTACCACGTACTGCAGCAGGTTGAACCTCACCTGGGAACCAAATAATTTTGTTATTGCATAAGTTATGGAAAGTTAGATTTCCTCTATATTTTATAAGTTACCTTTAAGCCCTTTTAACATAGAGCAGGTTTAGAACACTCCAAATATCTACATAATTACAGAGACCCCTAAAATCCCCCAAGAACAAGCACTTGGTATCAGTAGGCGAGGAGAACCTCTGATGAGAACACAGCTGGAGTCAGCAGAAGCAGAAAATCAGAAATGTAACACTAAAAAATTCTCCCCCTAAGCACGTACCATGTCATTGATGAGAGATTGGCGGGTTGGCGGGGACTGCAGACCCAGGAGTGTAGCCAGCCGGCGGTGTTTCTCCACAATGATGCCGTCCATATCCAGCAGGCGAGCGATGTCAGTGCGCTCAGGGGTGATGGGAATGGACAGGGTGGCCAGGAGGACTCTGGTGGACATCCTAAATACACACAGAAAAATGTCTCAAACATCCCATCTTGGCCAGTGAAGCTAGAACACTTCTGCACAGGTGCCAAGTCGGATACCTCTGCATCTCTTCCTGGGTGAGATTCTTGCGCATCTCTCTGGAGAGGTGGTAGAGGCGGTGCAGCGTGCAGGCGTGGAAAAGGGCGTTTCCAGACTTCCAGAACACAGTAGAGACCTTGTTGTAGTAGTTGGCCATGAGCTGGGGTTTGGGTGGCTTCTTGGACAGGGCAAAGAGGCCATGGATGTCCTCAACAGCCTTGAACGCTTCCTGGAAAGAAAAAAAATAATCTTTCATTGAAACTAGGAAACTTCAGGAAAATTTCTATCAAGCATTAAAATATGCAAACATGATGTGCGACGAGGCACTGTGTTGAACGGACCTGCCAGAGCTCCATGCTGATGGCGCTGTCCAGCTGCACCAGACGCGTCTCCAGGTGCATGGACTGGCTCTCGGGGTTGTTGAGGTTGATGGCCGTGCTCTGGTTGTGGTGGCGTTGGATCTGACCCAGATGCATACGCAGGTTGTCGCACAGCTTGCGGAACTCAGCTTTGCGGGTGTACTGCAGGCAGAACTTGAATGCTGGAGAGAAGATGAGGAGACTGTAACTCCAGTGTGTATTTTCTTCGACTGTTCCATTATACTTTTATGACTTTGTATGTATGCACATGCCATTATTAACACTAAGGTGAAAATAAATGTGGTTTCTGACGAAGCAGATCATGGCAGCCTGCCAGAGTGTTATTGGTCACATCATAGTCTAATAATAAACACAAAAACCTTATAATATTTATGAAGACCCTGTGATGCCATCTTAAGACTGCGGCTGGTTTGGCCAAAGATTTGCCACAACTTGATGAAAAACTCAATTCAGGTAGACTGCACTGTAAAAGGTGGACTCTTTGTCCAAGAGGCTATTTCCTTATGAAGTTACGATCGAGGGATTAATGGAGGTTCTTAGACATTTGCATTGCTCTACTTCCAGTTAAGGCTTTGCCACGGCCTGCCCTTGTAAAAAAATTCTTTGAATAACTTTTCATCTTCACCGATGTTTCTACTTATGGGCTGAGATGGAGCGTGCTAACATTAGTCCCCAAGGAGGAGTTTGTTCATTTACATGCCACATTCAGCACATTTAATGTTACTGATTACACTTTTGCAAATTGAAAAAAGCCCATCAGAGATTAAGCCTCTTATCTAAAGTGCACCAAATGGATGCATTTAACTTAAAAGAAATGCAGGACTGTCCTTTCTGGCAGCATCCTTACATTTTTTAAGTACCTGCGCCAGTCACATACATGGAAAGTGTGTCTGTACTACAACACAAATCTAGCTTTTTGTTTAGTTTTTAACTCTAGTTATCCAGTGTGTGTGTCTACCTTGCTGGGCAATGTCATGGTAAAGGCGCTCCACTTTGGAGTTGTTTCGCAGCAGGTCCAGGCACTGACGGTACGACTCCCACAGAAACTTCACCCAGGGAGTGAGAAGCAGACGATCAGTACGGTCCTGGGTGTCCTCTCCACTCACAGCACTCAGGAGCACACTGGGGGCAAAAAGGTCACACAAGTCAAAATCCACTTGTGCTTGATCTCGTAAAACACTCATTTAGAGACTGTGAAAGTTGTTCACAAGAATATACTCAATTTAATATGTTGTTACAATTGATAAGGCTTAACAGAATTATCTTTCAGTAGTTTTTCTGAGGAAAACCCATGCATATCGATATGATCTGGATGTAAACTGACCAGGAAATGTGTATATGGATCTGTGCACCTGGTTTACCAATCAAGTCAAAATGAGTGTAGAACTGGTGAGGGGAAACCATGAGGACGTTCACATCCTCACCTCTCTGGAGTCTGGATGTTATCCAAATCCTCGATGTCCAGGACCATCTGCTGGGACTCTTCCTTGGCGGTCTCAGTCTTCTCCTCCGCCAGCTTCAGATAAGCCCTCACCACATCCTCCAGAGACTTGATGTTCACCTGAGAGCACAGAAAGCCTCCGGGTCACCTCAAAGAAACCAATGGGACCTGTGTGTGTGTGTGTGTGTGTGTGTTCGCTCCCCACACACCTGCTGACAGATGTTCTTGTACTGGTACAGGCCCTCCTTGGCCAGGTGGCTCTTGCGGAGATCCACGCAGAGCTCCAGGTACTTGAGCATGATGGGCTCGTGGATCTTCTGCCATGTTCGATGCTTCTTGCTCTTGATGACATCGTAGAGGACGTCCAAAGCCGGCTGCTTCTTGCCGACCTCCAGGAACTCTACACAGGTGCACAAAGAAGATGTTGAGCTTTACATGACAAAAAAGGCCTCAGCGGCAGCATCACCCACAATGCATTACCCACAATGCATTGGTACAGCAGCTAGCTGATGTAGTCGGGCCCATCCCGTTATTCAGCCTTGATTGACAGGCGGGTTCAAAATGAATATCAGTAAAAGTGATGGATTTGCTGTTAGTTTAAGGGGGAAACGAGCGGCCTTCCCCCGGCGGTGTTAGCTTAGCTTAGCTTAGCTTAGCTTAGCTTTAGCACAGCGCCGCGTCGCTTCCCCGCCATTGCCGCTTAGCATTAGCATCGTTAGCATGCGTGTGACATCTGCGGAACGTTCGCTCGCGGCGCGCGGCACTCACCGTTCGCTCGCTTCAGAGCGTTCTCGGGGCGCTGGAAATACGCCGGCATCTTGGTGGTTTGCTAGTGAGACTCGACAACTGCCTTCTTCGGGTGACTTTGTGACGGTTTCACGAGTCCATCCAGGCCACGCACTCACCCGCGGCTCCGGCGCTGCCTGAGAAAGGGGGAACCTCGTGAGCGGCCCGCGTAGGGTTGCCAGATCCGGTGTTCCGTATTACGTGAGCGCAGATATTTCAGACAGCGGATACATTGATCATCGTCATCGAAATTGAGTCCGCAGTGTTTTTCCCCTTTAACTGAACATTCATTAGTGGTTGGCAAAATCATTTGGAAACATATAGTCAACCACCCTATTCACAAGCTTTAATTAATCCATGCATATAATAATAATAATAATAATAATAATAATAATAATAATAATAATCCATTTATTTTGTAGAGCGCTTTTCTCAAAACTCAAAGACACTTTACAGTTAAAAACAGTGAAATAAATAGATGAAACAAGCAAAGAAAAGAACACAGTGAAACATAGCATGATAAAACAGCTGATAAAAGAACACAGTGAGAGATGGAACAATAATAATAATGTAGTTTGTGACCGTTACTTACTGGATAATCTTACCTCCTTTTTTATTACCATTTGAAAATATCTAATGTTTTGATTCTTGCTATGATGCTTTGTATGGCATCGTGTTGAATACAAAGAACTAACATACTTTTTATACAGTGTTTGTATTCATGCTTCAAGAAATGTCTCCACCTTTCATGTTGCGTTTGGTCAGGAACATTTCTGATCAATGAATTCCAATTAATAAACACAATTGCCTCACTGAATAGAGGAAATATTGTTTGCATCATTTATGGGTGAAAACATCAGGTCATATTGACTTGAACGAGAAGGAATAGTGATAATATGGAACGTTCTCAGGAATATTTTTGAAGCTGGCTGGAAATTCCTTCTGTTATCAGAAACTGATAACTGATAACTGAAAAGGCTTTAACGAAGAGAAAAGCTAATGCCGTGGCCATAGTAAGGTTTGCCAAAGGGTGATTTTAACAAAACTGGCAGCCGTGAAGCACGGTAAGTCCCCGTATGTAGCCCATTGATGCTGCCTTCAGGTAACCCTCGAAAAAAAATCCCCAATATCGGTGGTTTATTTGACACAGTATTGCAAGCCAAATACTTTGAATGTTTCCTCTGCTGTGTGCACACGCTGCTTAACAATTCCCGCCTGCTTCACCCTCGATTTCACCGGCTGAATCTTACCTTAAAATCCCGTTCGTATGTGGTGCAAAAACTAAATGGAGTGGGGATCGTGTCTCCTTCATAACTGTAAGTCACATCAAAGCCTTGCTGCCATGCGAAAGCTCGTTGCTTGGCAACAGATAAATCAAAGTCACTTCTCCAGCGCTAAACTATGGTTAATTGAATATGAGAGGATGTTTTGAAAATAAATGAAAGTTCACGCCCTCTCGCTGAGCGGCAGTGGTATTCTCCTACGATTTCTGGCGGCCGTGAACGCACCGGCGCCGTCACCTGATTGGCTGAGAGCAGCGCCATCCTCCTGACCCGGAAGAAGG
Organism: Mullus surmuletus; assembly: GCA_903171835.1. Taxonomy (NCBI): domain Eukaryota; kingdom Metazoa; phylum Chordata; class Actinopteri; order Syngnathiformes; family Mullidae; genus Mullus; species Mullus surmuletus. The sequence goes on from CAESWR010002139.1 coordinate 335,503, forward strand.
AAGAGGCTTCGCAGAGGAAAGTCTGCTGAACAGCTGAGATCGCACCCATCGCACCTCGGGTCGCCGCTCCCCCCGCC
>CAESWR010002139.1:336523-370009 GCA_903171835.1 Mullus surmuletus
GTCAATAAGCACAACCCCCCCCACATACACATACACATACACACGCGCGCAAACTTCTTCCATCCTTTTCTTCTTCCAGACGTGGTGTCTCAGTTTGGCATGGACACCATCATCCTCTACACAGCTCTGATGTTGAAGAAGAGGATCGTGGTCCATCATCCTCGGATCGAGGCGCTGCTGGAGTTTACAAGGTGAGTAGAGGACGCCAACACTGCGGCGGACATCTGTTTGTCTTCAGTCGTCACCATAGAAACCTGCAAAATTGAGGCTGTAGCTGATGTCTTTACCACTTTTCATCTGAAGAGTTCTTCCAGCTCTGACGTGGCACCGGAAAGACTGGTCCATCCTGCACCCATATGTGCACCTGACTGACACGGAACTAGAGTATCTGAAGAAATGCCCCGGTGAGGACCCCCCACCCCCCCCCCCCACCCCCAGCACGCACTTTATTTATGCTAATTAAAAGTGTGGAGTCTGCATGTCATGGCTGATCAGGCACCATCTGTTCTGTGATCTCTGGAGACGCTCATAGTGTGTGTGTGTGTGTGTGTGTGTGTGTGTGTGTTCAATTATTCACGCTCCAGCATGGTTGTTGTCTCTGCAGGGTACATTGCTGGGTTCGTGGACCCGGAAGTCAGCAACAGATCAGAGCTCTTCGACGTGTACGTGAATCTCCCAGACAGCAGCATCACCGTGTCTCAGAGCGCCAAAGGTGCGGTACAGGCTCGCTCCTGCAGGCGGAGTTTTTTTAGATACCTTTTTTTTTATATCTACACTGATGCTCCTTTCCACCCACAGAGGCCATGACCATGGGGAAGCTCCACAAGGACGTCGGCCACCTCATCATCCAGTCGGCGGAGGACGCCGACAGGTCAGACGGCCAAGTCATCAAGGTGAGCCTCGCCCGGAGCACCTTCGTGTTTGCAACCCAGAGCTGTGGAATCTCACAATCTACGCATGTGCATTTCCAGGACATTTCCATTAAGACGAAAGAGATCCTGGCAAACCTGGCAGCGCTGGCGGACGAGGGCGACGACTCCAAGATCACGTTCGAGGCTTTAAAGCAGCGGCGCTTCCCACCAGCCACAGAGAACTTCCTCTTTCACTTAGCGGCTGCTGAGCAGCTTTTACGGATATGACACCACTCGGCGACATCGCCCTTTGACACCGCGGACTGACTGTCTGTCTGTCTGTCTGTCTCTCTGTCTCTCTGTCTGTCTGTGTGCATGTTGGGACGAGTGCAGTTATATCCTGAAAATCTCACAAACTGTCCCAAACGTCACAGACGTCCCAAACGTTTAGCTAATGTGACACATCCTGTGCTGTGTCAAAGGGGTATCCAAGAGGAGAGAAAATCTACTCTGATTTAACGTTTTTTTAATTGAGCCCTGGTCTTAATACAAGCAGCTCCAACATGAAACGGAGACAAATCAACTGATCGGCTTGGATGCTCTAGCTCCCAGTACACCCAGTACACCCAGTTCACAGTGAAAAGCTACACCTCCAGTGAGTCGCTGCTGCTTAAATGTCTCTTTCATGACCAAAAACGTTTTGTATTAACGAGTTAGTGAACAGAAACAACCTTAAATGTGGACATCAGACCAACAGGCAGCGTACAACATTGATGGTTGTTTAGGGTTTGTTTTTTTTTAACATCCCTGTTTGTATTTTACTAATCATGACTAAAGGACTTTTCCACAAAAGTACAATTAAAAAGTGTTTTACTAAAAGGTTTAAGGATGGAAAAAGAGCCGTCCCACAACGGCTGAGCGAATCGATCAATGCTTCCACAAAGACTTCCATGGCGTCACGTGTGTCTTACTGTTCGACTTCTATTTTTTTTATTAATAAGCTGCTCGCAGTGTTTGACTGTTGGGTACGTTTTCAAACAGACCGATGGTTCAGTGCCTCCGTATTTCAGATGAGACGCAGAGTGCAATACATGGAAACAAACCATCGGCTCGCTTTTTGAGAACGTCAATGTATTTTCATGAACTGATGTAATATTTCCTATCGAAACGCTCTGAATGTTCCATTAAATACATTTACTATTGAAAACATCAATTCCTCAGAGTCCTTTGTGGTAGAACGAGACTCCATCGGCGGTTGTGGCCGCAGCGCCTTCTCAATGATTTCTCTGCTTATCTGTGAAACAAGGTCAAGGTCAGCAGGGTTCATGGCAGTGCGAAGCAGCACGTGGCCGCCCGGCTTTCACCGTTCCCAGCTGAGGAGAGAGGCTGAACGACGGCGGGATCATCGGGGCGAGGACCAAGGTGATGCTGATGACATGCAGAGCGCCGACCAGCTGGGGATTCCTCTGGAAGAATCCTAACCTGGAAATGACCGATGCTGCTTCAGCTGACACACAAGACAGGGGTTTTTTTCTCCTTTAAATTCCGCTCAAATAGAAAATGAGTGACCTCTGTAAGCACGAGAGCCGGAGAGCAGCACCGTCTCTCTCACATCCTGAGAAAAAAAGAGGGAATCGTCAAAGGAACACCCATAAAAAAAACAATCTTTATCCTCTTTTACTTTTTCTGCTGCTGCTGCTGACGGGATCCCCCTTTTCACACTCCCCACTTCTGATGGATAACACACTGAAGAAGGCCAGAGCAGCTGCAGAGGAGCATGAAAGGACCGTTACCAGTGGATCCACGCCAACAACCCCCCCCACCCCCCAAAAAAAACCTAATTACAGAATTGAAATGAAACCCCGCCCCTTTCTATGCAGGATCAGGCTACTTACCAGAGAGTGGGACTATTGAAACAGACCTAAAGAAGGTCTGTATTGACGTGCCTCTTATTCGCAGTCGGTTAATAATGATTTGAGGAAGAGCCTGTCATGAAAAATAAAATATCAAAAACATTTATTGAAACGTAAATATATGCATGATGTGCTGCACAAAGGAGTTTCCTTCAAAGTGCACAATCAGTGTACACACCCCTGCACACGCTGCAAAGGAGACGGCGCCCGCCATCAACTGGAACTGCTGCAAAGACATCGTTCTGCCCTGCTGGAGGAAGATAAACACACGCGCCGCTGATAACTGAAGCAGAGGTGCAGGAGGAGGAGGAGGCACGGATGACTGTTATAAGTGGAAGCGACCCAGTGTGTGTGTGTGTGTGTGTGTCACCCTCGTACAGAAGGGAAGCATCCTTTGAAAACGCAGGTCAGAGCTCAAGTTGTCACATGACTCTGATGTCACTCATAGGTTTCTTCACATCTTTTATCAGTTCAGCAATTTAGCCTGTTTTTTTCTTCTTCGATGCTAATTCTCTAATCACATTTCCCAAGAGCAGGTTTACGCACATTCTTTCATAAACATCATTTAAGATATATGTATGTATGTAATTATAAGATATGCAGATCTATAGATTTATAGAGATTATATGATGATGAGCTCCTGTTTGCATGGTTGAAGCCGGCGGTGTAAATCTGCAGTAAAAAACTGCAAGGATGCATTTATAGGTCATGAATGTGCAGTAACAGTCACGTACCGCAGGAGCTGACATTGGCACGAACGCTGGAGAACAAAAGGAGAGGACATCAATCTCAGAGGCTTTTCTTGCCTGTTCAGCAGATTTGACATCCATGTACATCTGGTCTGTGAACTGTGATTGTAGTAGAAACATAGAAGTAAAAAGCTGCTGTACCTGGAGGGCGGAAAATCAGTGGCAGCACATCACCAGAATAAGCATGAATGGACGACTGTTAACACACACAGTAGGTTCAAGATGTTACAGACGAGTGTCTCTGCATGTCTGTCCTACATATAAGAAAGACAACAACGTGTGATCAAACTATTGGTCAGAACAAGTGTGGGTGGCGGACTGAGTGGTGCGCGTCTGGCCTTTTCATCGCCTTTTCCCCCACTGGCAAGACGTGTGTGAGCTTTCTTTATTTCAGACTTAAGAGAGCAGAACCTGTGGTTACAACATGCACATAGGCAAAGATCTCCAACTCGAGCAGACTCCTTGGATCCAGGAGGTCCCACCAGATCTGCAGACGACTGAAGACAGACTGACAAAGCGAGTTTAAAAATTAACTCAACAATAAACAATGAATGAATGGCATTATACTGCACCACACTGTTACCTGCACGTTGCTTTTCCAGCACAGTAGGGTTGCATCCATGCTAACAATGTGTAAAGTTATTTCACATGTACTCTACATCAGTGTTTTTAAACCTTTTTGGAGCCAAGGTACATTTTTTTCATGGAAAAAATCACCAGGCACCACCAGCTGAAAAAATGAAACTCTGAAGCCTTTATTAACAATATAAAGTCTGTTCTGTCTAGTGACTAGACAGCACAGACACTCGACAATGGCACATTATTTGCAGATAATAATTCATTTGTATAGAAAAAATGTTTTTTGACACCAATTAAGTGAAATAATTAGATAATAATTAATTAATAATTTATAATAATAAATAATTTACCGCGGCACAAGCACAGTGTTTGAAAAACACTGCCCTGCACTACAGTGACCCTTCAGGTCACGTAGAATTGACTTCCGCCTTCGACCACGTGCTCATATGGGCGGGCGCGTGATGCGTTCAGGGACCATCGGAAAAGACGAACGGCTTAATAAACACGACGTGTATTTTCCGTGTAAAAATATTCACATTATATTTGTAATATTATGGCTCGTTCCCCGGTCTGCACCGCCCCGACGCTCTGTCGTTTTAACCTGTATTACCAATCTGTGTTTATTTTTAAATGAATTTATTTTCGCAGGTTGACGTTCAAGAACGTGCCGTCGTGACGTCACAACCCGCTCCAACCGGCGTCCGCTGACATAATCCAAGATGGCAGCCACCGTCGCCAGCCTGCTCAGGACGTCTGTGAGTCCCGCTGCTCCGCCGCCGCTCCGCCGCTCCGCGCACCTCACCTCGGGCCGCAGTGCCGCAGGGTTCCGGGGACGATACTATCGATCGCTAATTGGCGGCAGAATTGCATGTGACGTCACCAGTGAAGAACTGTCGCGTGCGTCGCAACCCCGACAAGCGAGTGTGTTGGCAACCTCTGGTTCGCGGCCGCTGGCGGGGACGCAGACTCCTCTCACAGGGCCAGAGAGTTTATGTTGCTTTTTCAATGCGTTCAATGTTTTGTGAGTTCCTACTACAGATCATATGATCAGCATGTGTGACACCTTCACTTGAGTGTCAAAGATAAGAATAATTATCATAATTTTATTGAAATAAGAGCAGAAAAAGAGTATAATTAACTATAAAGACAAGAAGTCTATGGCTGTAGGATCAATACACTCTTTGTTTGTCTGTAATCCTAATCGCTGTCAAATGTCAAATAAAAGCTAAATTCAGCCAGATTCCTCCTCGGCCGGTGCTCCGACACTGCAGGAATAACCTCTCTGTCAGTGCTTTACATCTGCAGACAGAGGACGGATCAGAGGCAAATAAAAGATTCAGTATTTACACTCTTTTAAATCCTCCTTTTTCTGTCTTTTAATCTCCTCGGCCCAGTCTGTGGTTAGAGTAGGTCATTTAACAACCATTCATTAATTGTTCGAGGTTCATCGAAGATTAACTGTTAATTCTGCAGCAGGTCGATCAGTCCAAGACGAGATAAAAATATCTGCTTCACAGGGAGGGAAAAACCCTCTGAGTGCGTTTCTGCACTAAATACTTGATAACGGTTTGACCTGCGGACGGTCAGGAAGGCTGCTAAACGCTGTTTAGGTTCGCCATCATTTTTGAGGACTCTGTTTGGACTTTTTTTTTGTGCTTGCACCGCGTAGTTATTTGGTTTAATCCTCCCAGCGCCTAAAGTTAGTCACTTGCTCGCAGAAATAAGCGGAATTTACTCAGAATTATAAATCCACTCACAAGGAGTCATTTGTTCCACTGCTTTCAAAGACGAATGTTAACTTGCTTGGTATTTTGAGTGTGTTGCAGGAACAGAGACTGGATTTCTGTCATCGTGTCAAAGCAATACTCAGGTGGACAATAACAGTTTTAGTGAATAATGCTCTAATTCCAAGTGCATTAACGTTATCTTCAGGCGAAGGTCGCAACAGCCGGACTGAAGGTCACCGCAGCCTCGGCGACCCAGAGAGTCCTCGCCGCCCCGGCCATTCAGAGAGCCTACTTCTCTACCGGTGTGTACAAAGACGCCATTGCGGAGGACAGTGAGGAGAGAGTGTCACGATCGTGACACAGACTGAATTTGCTGGTGTTGCTCCTGTCAGGGTCTTCCAGGTGGGCCGCCGCCGTCACTCAGCCTGCTCCCGCCTTCAAGGGCACGGCCGTCCACAATGGGGAGTTCAAGGACCTGAGCCTGGAGGACTTCAAGGGCAAATACCTGGTCCTCTTCTTCTATCCACTAGATTTGTGAGTGCTGATTCCCACTAAAGATACCATCTTCTCCTTGAAATTCAACTCTTAGAGGCTGATAATTCCAAAGTTCCACAGCAGCAAGGAGTAAAGACATAAAGCCTAAAGTCACCCGGGCCAACACGGCCGGAAGAGCCGCATCATGTGACATTTGCATGGGTCCACAACCCAACACCATATGCAAATGTTGGGTTTTTGGTTTGCTTGTTGCAACATCCTTGCAAAGGAAACGAGAAAAAAATGAGTCCGTGTGATTATCGATGTCTGTTTTGAATTCTGATTCGACACAATTAAGTGAGCCAATTTGTTGTGTGTGTGTGTGTGAATCACAAGGAGAAGCCGAGCAGAAATTCAATGGGACACATTTCTGATTTTTTTTTTTTCTTCCTGTGCAGCACCTTCGTCTGCCCCACAGAGATCATCTCCTTCAGTGACAAGGCCAGTGAGTTCCACGACATCAACTGCGAGGTGGTCGGTGTGTCCGTCGACTCTCACTTCACCCACCTGGCGTGGACCAACACCCCACGGAAGGTACGCACCCCCCAACATTCCACCAGCAACTCAGTGCCCTCAAACGGAGCCGGTAGTTTATGACTAATCTGCCGGCCTCTGGTATGTGTGTGTGTGTGTGTGTGTGAGTGAGAAAGAGAGGCTGGAATAATTAAATTTTACTGTTGGTCAGAGCCGAAGCAGCAGGCGTGTCGTTATTGTTCGCTGTATTTATAATTTCATGCTGTTTGGGCAGACTGGAGGTTTGGGAAGCATCCACATCCCCCTGCTGTCTGACCTCAACAAGCAGATCTCCAAAGACTACGGAGTGCTGCTGGACGGCCCCGGCATCGCACTCAGGTACCCGCATCACACACACACACACACGCACAGAGAAGAAACTTCCACAGACTTCTCAGTTCAACAGAAACAGACCAATCACTGCAACAACAATGCAGATGTAACTCCTATTAAGCCTCAACGTGATCTTATATGACTTAATTCTCAAAATATCCATATTGAGAGCATCCAGCACAAGCAACTCTGATCACTGGCTCCTGCAGGGGTCTGTTCATCATCGACCCGCACGGCCTGGTGAGGCACATGAGCATCAATGACCTGCCGGTGGGTCGCAGCGTGGAAGAGACCCTCCGACTCGTGAGGGCGTTCCAGTTTGTGGAGACCCACGGCGAGGTTTGTCCGGCCAGCTGGACCCCCAAATCCCCGACGGTGAGCAGAAGAAACCTTTGTTACACCTCAGGAATAGAGAAGTCCCCTGATTGTGACATGCTTTTTTTTTTTTCTTTCTTTCCCTGCTCTACTTTTCAGATCAAACCGACTCCAGACGGCTCTAAGGAGTACTTTGAAAAGGTCAACTGAGGAAGACAGAAGGTCCACAACCAATCCAGAAACTGAAAGAGTTAATGACAAAGAAATGTGTATGTTTTAGTTAAGTTTGTAAAGTTGCGTGTACTCGTACATGGCTGACTACTACCAAATATATTCTTTATAAGTGAGAAGTATTTGCCTCCTGATTTTTGTCTCCAGGTAAAATGTGTGTGAGCTCATAAATTCATTCGACCTAAAAGGCAGAAACACACTTAATAACCCCTGTACATAAACATGTTTATTTTCTCTTTTTACAGCAAGTTAATATGCAGGTTCAAAATGTCTAATCAGACATTGGTACACAACATGAGGTGCCGAAATCAACTTAAGTGGGGGAGAACTGGAAATTAGAAAAGAAAAAAAAAAAGGCATTGCCACTTCTCATACAAGTAGGGTACATACTGTATTTACACAAAATGGGGGGAAAAGGCATTTGAAACACTCTGCAGCACTGTGTGTGTGTGTGTGTGTGTGTGGTTATGAAAACATCTAGTTAAGTGTACATAAACTTCACTTTGTACAGTATGTTTGCAGAAACAAAGCGACTGCCTCATTCCTCCTGACATTCACAAATGATGTTTCAGGTTAGGCAACAGAAAGAACGCGGGGGGGGGGGCTTACCAGAAGATGTAGAGCCTTTGTTTTGTTTGTTTTTTTAAAGCTTTAAATAATAAATGAAACAAAAAAGTATCCAACCAGCACGCTCAGCGGTCTTCACAATGTACCTTTACATTCTGCGACCGAGGGTGCTCGGAGAGAGGAATAATAAAAATAACAAAAAACAACCCCAAAAACCGCCAGACGGAAGAGAGATTCTCGATGAGCAGATGGTTTGGTGAAAACTTCATGCAATTTCAGGCAAGATGAAAACAGCGCTACCAGCCCCGCCCCCAAGCACCAAACAAAGAAAAAAAGAACAAAATAAACCTTTTTTTTTTGTTTGTAACTGAACGATTCATTTAAAAAAAACACCCTGTAGTAAATCTGTACAACGAAAATACATCTGGGATCTACATCTAGAGGTACATTATTAAGGTTTTATACACCCCCCCACCCCCCCCATCCATATATTATCTTTACAAGTAGACTTCATTCAAACCCAAACATTAAGAAAACGTAAGACTAAACGGGGGGGAAAAAAACGAGGATCACACCAAACGTCCATTTAAAAATCCGTTCTTACTGTACCTTCTCCGCTCTCGTTCTCGTCTTTACAGTAAACTACAGCAGGACTAAAACATCGCATCGACTGGATGGATTGCTACTGTAACAGGGAAATCAGAAATGTCAAAATAGGGGGAATGATTCTCGAGTGACGACAGTTCTGCTTTCTTTTTTTTTGTCTTTATACAGATTTTTTTTTTTTCCCCCGCAGTGGAAATCAATCGCAACAACCTACCGCACTGTTTACTAACGATATTTTCCGAAGTGACTTCAAGAATACAAAATAGAAATAGAGTCAGAACGCCGGCACTGACCCGACTCGCCGATATTCTGACACAATAGAACAAAAGGCTTTCAATACGCTCGGGCCTCTTCACTGAAGAGAGCTACACTATTCCATCGATACACATGTGTGTTCTCTGGTCTCACGTGGGACTGGGTCGGAAAAGGAGAAGCCGTGTCAGCCTTGCACATATGACCCCCCCCCCCCCCCCCCTCCCCTTCCCACACACACACACACACACACCCCGCCCCCGTTTGTTTGTTTGAAAGCAACTGATAAAAACAGAACCCGGTGTTTGATATCTCGTCCGCAGGTTGGCTCTTGTTCACTTTGTGTTGCAGCGTTGAAATTCATTCAGAAAAATGGAAGGAAAAAAAACCTACATTGTACAAAGTGAGATTTCTCACAATCTCTTTGCAAGAAAGAAAAGTAATAAAGGATGACTTGTGCCTGCCGTCTTTCAGGATACATGTAGGCAAATCCATTTTATATCCCTGTGATGCTGCCGTGCTGCCTAGTCGATTTTCACGTTTGTGTAGATCTTCCTCACGAAGGCACTTGTTCCCATGTATCCCACCGCACCTGCAAGACAAAAACGGTTCTGTGAGGTTCGCTTGGACAGACGTTGCTGAAATCACTGCCCACTAGAGATCTGAGCTCTGACAGCGACGTCCCGGGAACCTCTGAAGGCTACGTGTCAGAAACCAGCTACACCCAACTATCTGTTTGATTAATTTCCTCCTTCTCATGTGTTGAGAGCAGCAAAAACACGTTGCTTGTTCCTGCATGTAAGCTCCACGTGGGCCGGGTGGATCAAATTAAATTTGAATATATCAATTGTAAATAGTTCTAAACCTGTGAATATGAAAAAAAAACAAAAAAAACGGAAGAAACAACAGTGCAGTGATTTGTACAGACAATGTGACTGCAATATGACTCATCATTTTGCACTTTTTTTTTTCTTTCCACTGAAAAAGGCCACTTTTGCTGACGTTGGTACCGGATGACCCGGTATTTTTTTGCTGCATAATATCCTCACTAGAGCTCTCGCCTCCATTAAATCACTTAAAAATGTTGCTTTTTTTTTTTTACTTTGAAAAAAGGCATTTTAAACATCGATAACTTTGGCTCAAAGATACAATTTCCTCAAATCCCATCCAGAGGAAACTCATGACAATCCTTCACTCCAGAAAAAACAGAGGTCGTCTACCAGAGCTCAATCCATGTCTGCTCCTTCAAATCCGACGTTACTCAATTTACACGAACACTACACAGAAAATTTGAAACTTCATAATAGAGCTAGGTGACATGTACCAAAACTCATATCCCGATATATTTAGGCTGAATGTCGATATACAGTATATATCCCAATATTTCTTCTGTAAAGTGAGCTAAATGTTCAGTCAAAGTCCACTTTGACATGTCACAAGTAGTTTTATTGAAATCTTCTATTTCAATGAGCAGTTGCAAAAACAAATAAATAGGTTTCTTCATCTGATTCAATGTTATATATATTTTTTATATCGATATACCACCCAGCCCTACTTCATAGTGGTGGTTGGGGGGGGGTACAAACTAGCAGGGACTCATTAATCCCGTTTCGCTTGGTCTTCTCCTGTCACACGCGTTGCCACGACAGCTGCAGACAAATCTTTGCTCCGCTTGTGTGGATGCACAGGCCTTTGTATCGAATTCCCACATTTCTTCCACGCTCTACAATTACCGCCGCAGGTTTGTAACCTTGAAGCTGCGCAGAGTGCAATCTTTCTTAATACCGACACGACTGGTATGGAGGGGACGAGAAGGCGGGTCTCCATTATGCTACAACAGCTTTTCCCCCAAAGAGCCGTTTGCTGCTGGGAAGCACAGCAAATCTCAAATAATGAGACCAAATCTGCAAATGAGCCCAAAAGCTTTTACACCATCAAAATGTGACATATTAATCACACAAAGGCAGCTGAGAAAAAATGAGGTGTGATATATCTTTGCTTGGTAGATTTATTTAGTAACTCACCACACATGATTCCCAGCGCGGTGCTGAACACAGCCATGTAGCCGAAGTAGAAGGACGTCTGGAACAGCCCGTACATCCTGCAACACACACAATAGCGTGAACATGTCGACTTTGGTAACGTTCTTTAAGAGCATGTCGAGATTCTTTAAGTTGAGAAGCGACAACTCACTTAGTTTTGAAGAAGTAGTAGTAAAAGGAGTACATGTAAACGTAAACGGCGGTGGACGCAGCAGACAGGAAGCTTGTCCATTGCCTGGAGAAGATCAAAACAAATCAGTACCGGCAAGTAGAGCATCCCAGTTGTCACGGACGACACTGGTCGTCACCGACTCACCATCTGTAGTCCTCGGCATTGAGCAGGAAGTACGTGCACACGATGGTGACGCACACGGTCACGATGCAGAGGATGACCAGGACCAGCATCATGAAGCCGTACACGTAGTAGATTTTGTAGGCCCAGAAGGACGTAAAGATGAAGTACCTGACGGGCACGGAGAGAGTCAGCGTCTGGGGCGACAGGTCGGAGAGCATCATGACTTACTGCTTGACTTACATTTCGATAAAAATGGATCCGAACGGGAGGATTCCTCCGAGGCAGACGATGACCGCCGGCTCCATGAACCTGAGGGAGGTGAAGAGCTTCAATGGGGAGCCGGGGCACAGATTTGAAATTTAAAGTGACAACGCCTGGTTTCCTCTTGGCAGCCGTCCCTGGCGCTTGGCCGAGGCTCACAACCGCTAATCCTCAGTTTATTGCTTTGCTATTTTTCAGCCCCCTCCCCTCAACAGTACTCTGCAGACAGCTCGACTATTTTGTCCTTTTAAACCCGCCCCCCACCCCCATACCCCCATCACTTCCCGTCCATCTAACTAACATGTAAACATGGCCTGCAGCCCCGCCTACCATTTCTTTTCCGGGATGGGCCGCGGCACGGCGTTCACCCGGCAGGGGAAGTTGGGCTGTCCGGACAGATTTCTTCCCAGGATTGTTCCCACCAGGTTCAGCGGCAGGATGACAAAGAAGCAGATGCAGCAGACGGCGACCTGTGGACAGACGTAAACGTCAGCATCCATGAAAGGGGCATGACAGACCCCCCCCTGAGTCGGACTGTAGATCTCTTTGTTCAGCTTCGAGACGGCGGTGTTTACTCACACGTTCTGCTGACAGAAACATGATCACAGAGGGGCTTTAATGAAGCCAACAAACAGCTGCTTGTAATTTAGAAAGCATCCGTGTTTTCTTTTTCTTCTCTTTTTTCAGAAGACTGTGCTGTCTTTGCAACTGTGGCGAAACCTTGCACTCCCGCTCTCCAACGTACAACTGCATGTTTTGCTTATTATCTGATTAACGCGCCACAGAAGGAAGTACATTATTTCCTGGCGCAATTTGCCCAAATTATCTGCAGCAGGTAAATTTAGTCTCCTATGGCAGGTTTCACTCGTCAGGAAAAACCCCAATTGCCATGGCCAATAACCGTGCCTGCGCCTCTCCTCTCTAAGTGTTTTTGCCGAAGAGTCCAAACATCATACTTGTGATTTGAAAGGCAAACTCAAATATGGCAGCAAAACACAACTGTTTGGCTGCAATCCCGTCAAACATTATAAGAGAGCAGTTTGGAGACTCGTGACTGAATGAGACCTCCCTCAGCCGCACAGATAAACTCCAAGCTGTTGACTCACAGGATGCTCTTCATACTCTGTGGTTTTAGCTGTGTCAAACCCACCGTAATAAAGGGAAGAAGGATTTGTGTGTTGCACACTCCTCCCAGAGCAAAAAGGGTGGGAAGTCTCTTAGCTCCATGGCGCCTCGGTGTTAATCAGCAGTCGAAAGAAGAGACTTGCACTCCCAAACATCAGCATCAATGATCGATGGTGTTTGCCTCAGGAGCTCTGCGGTGTGCAGATCTACTCTTTATTATTGATCCTAGAAGGTGTGTGTGCGCGTGCTTGTCTTCGGTTATTTGGTTTTTGCTTTTAAACTCACCATGGTGCCGAATGGGATGGCTCTGGAGGCGTGGTAGTAGATGGCGATGAAGTTGATGAAGAAGGCTGTCCCACACACCATGGCTGGGATCATGAAGGCGCCGATGAACATCTGCTTAATCCATCTTCTGCCTGCATCAGTCCACGCACCAAAAGGCAAAATGTCAATTAAAAATGCAATTTTTTTGTAGAATTGGAAGTGTTGGAAGTGTGATTATTACCTCCTTGTTTTGCGTACAGGCTTCCCCCGAAGTAGCCGTTGACGGGGGAGGTCGCGGCGTACACAAAGATGGCCGTGCTCAGCATGGATCCCCTCCTGCGGGGGAAAATGATGAGGTGAGTCAAGGGAGGCGCGTCATGCTGCTTTTACCCACACTCAGAACAAAGTGTATTGTTTGAAGCCGTGTTCCAATTTCTAGTTTTACAGCACCAAATTCAAGTCATTAACTCCCAAATATTTTTATATATTCAATTCTTTCAGAGAGGAAGAAGAACATGCATACGAGTTTCTCTCCTCAAACTAAAGTAAAATATGTGTTTGCAGGATGGTTTCATCTCACAGGTAACCTTCGTTTTCCCTCCAAGCCTCAAGCTATTCATGTAAAAACACAAATTATAACTCTCAAGTGCAATTTGAGTCCTCCATGTGTTAGCTGGAGTCCCTGTATTTAATCAAATCTGAATCCAATATATTGCCAAAATAACACACTTATTTATGACTAGAATTTGCCTGGAACAATGACAGGGAGTGGGCTTTTTCACAGCTTTGTCATTTTCAATCCGTGGTACATCTGCAGGATTTATATTGGTCTCCTGGCACTCAGCTCAGACTTGTGCTGTGATTTATGACAACATCGAGGCTCAGCTACGTGAAACCGCAATTATAGGCTCATATGAATGTGAGCAGGACATCTTTAATCTACAGAGATGAGGTACATGTCCGAATTGGGACAGAAATGAGCTTCATTCTTAAATAAAAGACGCATATTATAGAACGTCTACCCCCGATTTATTGCTATAATGCCTTGTTTGCGTAAACAAAAGACACAATTTTCAACTACATCTCCAAATCTAACCATTTTGCGCTTCAAAGTACGGGCAGCCAGCAGGACAACAAAGCCGCATGCGTCACTCACTCTGTGTACAGGTCTTCAACCATAGCCACAATGATGACAATGAGGGAGACGGAGAAGATCTGGCAACCGGAGCCAATGAGCGAGGAGAAGATCAGTGGGTGGCTGGATGGCCGGAACACGTCGCCATGGACCTGCTTCCAGCCGTACTCGTCTCCGAGGTCGCGGTCCTGTTGGTGCACAGGAACATCGAGCGGCCGAGTAAATCAACTGCACCGATGGGATAGCACAAGCCCGATCGCTCAAAGAATATTTCATAACTCAATCAGAAAGATAAAAATAGGACGGGGAATGAAATAACAACATGCACTGTTGCCCATTTACCATGTCGTCCATTTCCTCCTCTTTGCTGTATCTGGCGTAATCCTTTCTAAGTGTCCTCATCAAAATCATGGACACCAGACCCACCAAGAAGATCACCATCATGAAGGAGTTGAAGATGGAGAACCAGTGAATCTAGAAAATAGGTGGCAAAAGAATTGTGTTGTATTGAAAGAGAAACACTTTTTATGCTTGAGCAGAGTGAAACAATCGCCAGTCTTTTGCGTTAAAACCCGCAATATTCTTTGTATATGTACGCTGGATGCATAATTCAGGATGTTTCAAGGTATTTAGGTCACACAAGTGCTGTTTTTTTTCTCTTTAAGTCTGTGCTCTCAGTGGGCTCAGCTTCAAGGTACAAGTCGGGGCAGGAAGCAAAACTTTAATTCTCTGGCTGCTGTAAGTGGATCCTAGCAAAAATTTAAAAAAATCTTACTCTTAGGAGTCTTACATCGGACAAACGTCTTTAAAAAGGTCCACAATTGTTGAAGAAGCACATTAGTCACTAGTACAGCTGATGTGCTGGCATAATAGTATAAGGTTTCATTATACTCACCCTGTGCTGGAAGAAGGACGGGTCGAGGTACTTGTCAAATCTGTCTTCAAACTTGACATCTGACTTCTTCCACTTCACCTGTTGAGGAGAGATTAATTGGATGCGTACAAACATATCTGAATCAACCAATTCCATGCAGGCCAGTCATAACCGTCGTATAACATGGTAAATACTCACAGAATACGACATTGCGATCCTTGTGTTGGGCACCAGTCTGACTTTGCCTTCGCTCGTCAGATTGACGTCAACGATCCTGTTGCCATTGAAGCCGATCTCCAGCTTCTTATACGTCCACAGGTAGTGATCTTCGCCATTCTCATCTGCCTCGCCAACGATACCTTGAGGGTTTGAAGGGCACAGAATATGAGAGCAGGTTTCTGAGCCAAGAGTTTCGAGCCAACATAAATCTACGGCATCTTGGGACACTGGCTGCTAACTTTAGCAGTTTAAAATTAATCAAATTTATAAACTTTAAACCTTACCTATTCAAAAGTTAGTCCATGCACGCCACAGTAAACAAACTGACTGAATTGCTATCACATAAATCCCTTTGTCTTTAACATAACTTTGGAATAATTACAGTGCAAACAGACTATGCAAATCATCTGTGTTTAACCTCCCAGCATGCAGTCTGCGCTCAGATTTGCCCACTCATGGGTTTCATCACATCCACCCAACTTGCATGAACATCAGTAGCATACTACATTTCTGAGCACCCCAACAGTCATTCGGATCGAGGATGGCACCTCAGTGCTCCAAAATCAGAACCGTCTGTCCGCACTGTTGCCAGCCTGAGCGGAGCAGATGCGACAACGTTCTGTTGCCCTACTTGTCAGCATCACAGCAGCAGGGAAGGAGAACACCCAGTACATTGTAGTTGTTGTAGGTATTTTACCTTTTAAAACATATGAAGTACCGCAGCATCTTCCATCTATTTTATTCTTGTCACATAGCACCGCTATCAAAAATATTTGCACCTCTCCTCTGCATGCACGACCCAGTTTCATGAAAACACCATCCAACTAGTGCTGAACACCTCATCAACTCCTAACCAGTCACGTCTTTCTCTAAATCTTCAGAGAAAACAACCAAGATATTGTCCTGTGTCTTCTCTGTGTGGGTACAGGACACACGTTATTACAGTAATTTTGTTATCACGTATATCCATGGTACACTGTGTCAGAGGAAGCAACAGCTGCAAGCCAAAGGTAGAAGCACTTGGACTGTTTGCTCTTAAATCAGCGTCACACTGTTTCCCCACTTCACTGTAATACACTTCTATTACAAGACTCAGGTGCACAGAATTTTATTGGAACTCATCTTGCTGCTGTCTGGAGTGGTCTGAAAGCAAGTGCTGGTGTGCTATTTGTGAGCCTGAGGGGGTTTCAGCAAGTAACTGAGGAGATGTCTTGCCGTCAATGGCAGGAGAAACATACCGGTAGGATTTTCACTGGTGACCCGGACATGGGTTCAAGGTCTACATTGTCATGTGGAGAAGTGCCTCCCTAAATGCCAGCGCCCCACCCACAGACGACAACATTAATGTAATGTAATGTTTGAGCAAGTGTAGGAGTGGCACTGCTATGCACACTTCGACCCTGTGTGTGTGTGTTGAGTGTGTAAGTGAATTACATTCCCAGCTTGTTAGAGTAGCCAAGTTAAGACGGAAGAGACTGTACTGACAGTGACTCACTGATATCCCTCTTAGCTCGGGATAACAATGGAGCAGATCTCACTTTCACGCAGGATGAGCTGTTTCAAATGGCTATCGGGAGTGTGCATGAAACTATAGAAACAGTAATCTACTGATCAAGGTTTACACGGCAGAAAGTGAAGGGCAGCACCGACTCCTCAATGTCTTTTCTGAATCGCAGCAAAGAAAACATGAAGAAAAATGTGATTTGCCAGAAGGAATCTGGTCAAGTCCTGTTCATCAAGACATGGCTGTGCTTTGAAACCACGACCGGGCCGGCTGAGCATGAATGAAACAGGTTGGCTCATAAGCTCAAACTGGTTTTACTTCCACCATATGAACAGACGCCGCTCACAGGAAGGTCCTTGAAATAGTATATTAACAACAGAAAGGCTGTGCAAAAATACCACAATTCGGCATCATCACTCACCCCAGATGGGCAGGTCATCGATGTACATTTGGTACCAATAGTGATTCTTAATGGCATAGACAAAGGCATCCCTCTTGGCTTTGTCCAGGTCGATTTCACAGTATGTTGTCTGCATGACTTCATCTATGATGTATAGGGGGAAAAATAACCTCATGAGTCATAACGAAGACTTACCAGAGAGAATACATGCATACATTGAGAGTAATAATGAATCGGTACGTGCAACAGGTGAACGGCAAAAAACAATACCTTTGAACTTTATGTCAAGGCCGCTGAATTCCAACTCGACGCCCTGCAGAGCTTCTCCCAGCGTTTCGTGATAGTGGCTGATGGTCTTCTTGGAGCCCACGCAGAAGGGCAAAGAGAAGTACTTGTACGTCTCCTGTCGGTTGTGGTAAGGCCCCACTGTGTTCATCCATAAAACTACCTCCTCCTTGTCTGTGTACTGCGGAGGAGAACAAGAAACAAGGGTTATTGACAAGCTGAGGGAGGAAACACCAGGTGTGTGTGTGTGTGTGTCAGCAGCCCATCATCACACACACATCCAGGAAGTCAAAAAGCATCATGCATCCCCCTGACACACGCATTGTGTGACGTAGCACGTCCATACGCCGGTGTAATAAGTGCATGTACGTTAGCTACGTGTTCCGAAGTTAACTTTGATGTGACACCGCCTGACAGCCCTCGCGCGGGGGGGAAAAACCCCCCACGACGTGCTAGCACAAAGCAATGCACAAACTTGCTCCGAAGTTGCTAACGTGACTTATTGCGTTGGCGTGACGTTGGAGCAGCGGAAGCAGCTGCAGCCCGGTGTTCACACTGCTCCACACGGAACCAACGTGTCCCGGTTCCGACGCCAGCTGGGCTTAACGTGCAGGGAGGAGGGGGGGGGGGCGAGCTAGCATGCTAGCTGTAAGCACTTAGGCCGATCACCGCTGACATGCTAGCTGGCTAACCGTTAGCATCGGCTAGCTGTAGCCGCGGCGGCTTCCGGCGGCGGTGACAGGGTTCGCGGACCCCGGACCGGGACCGGGGCCCGGGCCGGGTCCGGGTTCGGGACCGGGGTCCGCGAACCCTGTCACCACCGCCGCCGGAGGCTCCAGCTAGCCGACGGCACCACCGTCCATGACTCCGGCCTCTGAAATGGCTCTCACCGTGTGTTCGTGTTCGTCCGCCCCGGCAGGTAAAATAGAGCCCAGCACGGCGAGGAACGCGGCCGCGGCCACCTTCCACCTGGGAGAGCCCATCGTTTTCTCCGTCAACGGGTGCAGAAAGAGCGGGTGGGGGGGATGTTAGCGGCGCAGGGCTATCCCACCTTCTTCCTGGTTGTATGACAGAGGCAGTTTTTTGGGATGCTCTTACTTACGCATATGGCGTAAGCGCTTATCCGGCGCTCATCGCGCGCGCGCGCTATTGGCCGCGGAGCGTCACGTGGGCGTCAGCGGCCAATCGCGCCGCAGAGCGGTAGATGAAACGGTGAGTTAGGAAACGCAGTCGGCGCATCGCCCGCAACCTTCAGCCACGTCATCCGACTGCCCAGACCGGAGCTTCACCTCTGACAAATCTGGTGCATGAAACATGGCATGTTTATTCCGGGTCCGAATTTAAGTTTAAATGAAAAAATAATAAATAATAAACATTATTATTTTATTTTTTATTTTAAATATATTTAAGTTGAAATGTGGAGTCTAAAACACAGTAGTTGGATATCAGCTGCTGTGATCTGTCTAAAAGGACCACTACTGAAGACATCCCCTTGAAAATTCTTTGAAGTAAAGTCAGGTTCCGGGTGCTGCACGCCTATAAAGGCTAAGCTCTGTAAAGGACGGCAATAAAGTCAGTTGTACTCTTATCTCAGCCGAGGCACCAAGAACAATAACATTAATAGTGGGAAGTTTTCCAAGTGGCTCTTTCAACACACCACAAACCACCTTCATATCAATGAATCTTGAGCTTCACACGTCTATTATCGGCACAGATGTGAGAAAGCAGAGACAGAGATTCTGTTATGAGGGGTAAAAAAAAAGTCCTGACGTGAACAATTATGAACAAAACCAGTAAAACGGGATTTTGGAAAAGGTTGTTGGAAGATATCGCCTGCATATTATTTTACTTTGTCAAAGTAAAATGACACCCCAGGATTGTATTTCCGTTTACTATAGTGCACGACTGCAGTTAATGTCAAAGGTCAGCGGGGTTGTGTTCTAAAGTGGAGCTTTTTTTTGCATATATTATATGATCAATAACTATAATATATATCAAATACTTCACCTATTTCTGCACCACAAACAGGTTGGCTTTGCCCATATAATCCTCAACAATGTTCAACCTCAGTCACTGATTCAGCCATCAACTGATTCCTATGAATGGCTCATCTTCCTGGTCTGATGGTTAATAAATTCTTCAAGGTTGATGGTTAATGACCGTGAGAGGACTGGAGAATCCACCAGTAACAGCAGCACCAGAACAGGGGGGTTAAGTGGTGCTTTAAGAACTCTACATGACAGTTATCTCCTTGTGTTTTTACAAACCAGATCACAGTATAAAGTGCATTTTATTTAGGTGAAAATCTGATACACATAAAAAACACAATTTACAAATGAAATATCACTGTAATTAAATGACAAGAACAATAAAACATTTCTGGAATGCATTGGAAATCCCTGTGTTCTTTGATTTCTTTGGAAAACAATTAGCATTTTCTAAAAGATCACATTCTAAAGCATTAACCAGGTATCCCTGAAAAGAATCACCAAATAACGTCCACTAGAGGGCACCCTGTGTAACATTGCTGAAACTGTGTCTGTCCTTAATATAATAGAAAATGATATTTTCATTTGGAATCATTCAGAATAAATTACCCAGGGGCATGATTAAATCAGCAGTTGACAATTGAATCACATTACCTCTATTAAGCTGGTCTTTTTTATCTAAAAACAAAGCGTAGCATCATTTCACAGCCGCTCTGAATTGATAAAAAACTCGTGTACAGTAAACCACATCAGATGACTCAACAACAATCCTGTCTCCTCCAATACAGATAAAGATATATTTGAATTCATTCAAGGTGATCTGTGTCTGGACTCAGACGTGGCTTTCCTACTGCAGTCGACTTTCCCCTCTTCACAACGACGATACAAAGTTCCTGTAGAGGAGAGATGATGCAATATAAAACAATGCCCTTCACGGTTTTGTTGAGCCACATTACAGTGCTCTTTTATCATATCAGTCGAGCATCTCACTTTATAATGGCAGGCAGACGGGGGTCTTTATATAAGCCATTGTGCAGATACCCCAGAGAGCCCTCAAAGACCACAATCTTGACTTGCTCTGATTTCTGGCTGCTCGCTGCCACCTCGTACAACTGGGAAAGAAAGGTGCAAAAGTTACCGTAAAGAAGCCACATTTCTTCCGCTTGACAAACCTGAAAGGGTTTAAAGATGACCCAAACTGTTAAGAGTGAGTGGTACCTGCTGGGCTACGTGGATGGGAACGAGATGATCATCCTCTGAATGAAGGAAAAGTATTGGACTTCTTATCTTCTTTAAACTACAGAACGATAACAAGAAGCAGCGTATAATCAGCCCGTGCATTGCGTACATGTTTGCATTTGATTGACACTTACTTTTCCTCACTTGGAAAGACAACATGGT
The DNA here is from genome assembly GCA_903171835.1 of Mullus surmuletus. NCBI lineage: Eukaryota > Metazoa > Chordata > Actinopteri > Syngnathiformes > Mullidae > Mullus > Mullus surmuletus. The sequence goes on from CAESWR010002139.1 coordinate 357,487, forward strand.
TGTTGGCCCATGGCTCTGGAAACAAGTAACCCATGCCGGGAAACTTCCAGTAATACTTAAAACATGAAGGCATAAGAAACAGAGAGGATGAGTGACATGGTAGTGTGAAATAAAAAATGAATGAACTTGGGAATGTCAAAGGCTTCTACCCATCCAAATGGATGACCCAACATGGGCTGTCGTGCAGAATTAAAAATGCCCTCTAGGATCACACCATCGCAGGCAGCATCTGAAAAATACAGAAATAGCCGCCACTTTACTTCATGCTAAACTCTAACAAAGAAAATGTCGTCATGGTTCCTCTTATTTGCATTTGCCCACCTTGCTCAAGCAGTCTGACAGCAGTGTTGGTGCCGACTCTGAAAAAAATAGATCTAAACATCAACATCAGCGTCTTTCTTCCAAGTTTCTTGCTTGTACCTTGTGATGGCTGTTCATTTAAAAACAATCGCTGTAAATTACAGTAAAGGGCCACAGTGAGAAATGTGTAATTGTTCTACCTCTATCCTGCGAGTACAAAAACCCTTTTTTTCATATTCAGAATTTAATTTGTCTCATTGTAAGACAAACAGTGGCTGTTTTGAATATCTCAATCAGAATCAATCTGAGCATAATTAACGTAGATCAATCATAAATCATGATGGCAAGAATATGGCCTCAGAATGGATTGGATTCCAATACTTAAAGGAGAAACTTTGCTATGTGGTCATTTAGAGGTTAAAGTTTATCCGTTGAAAAGGCGAATGCAAAGTTACGCAGCTCCATGAACAATGACCTCAGCTCCGCTCAGGGAATCTTCCTTACTGACCCAGTGCCGAGTGAGTGTCCCCAGAAGATGACCAGGCTGCTTCCAGAGCGTGCTTTGACCCAGTTGTGCAAGTAGATGGCATCAGTAGTCAGACCGGCTTCAGTCGGCTCCCCGGTGGAATCTCCAAACCCTGCCAGAGTTTTCTCACATCATCCACAGCTCACTGACAACAGTCAGACAGAGGCGCTCCTCGCTGCCACAAGGTGGCACTCACGCAAAGAGGAACCTACTCTGACTTGCTGACCTGAACTTGAACTAACAACTCATGGAAGAACTGCATTACTCCAGTATATTCATAATGATGTAAATATCAAATCAATAACAGAGACTGTTCTGTTACAATCAATGGAGCTGGAAAGAAAGAGATGGATAATCAGTTGTAAATCTTCATTTGCACCAACCTCGGTAGTCGGGCACCAGCACATGGTAACCAAGTGCACTCAATACCTGTTGACACATAAGGCTTATTTGTCATCCGAAAGGCTCCACAGGCTCTCATATCTTTATTACACCTTTGTAAGATTAATACGTTTGTGCCGACGATCACTCACTTTTGCCACTCCCACCCGATGAGTGGCCGCCCTGTTAAAAGGGTTCACAAACAACACAAATGGCAATAAATTGCTGCTGCTGAGCAAACAAGATCGGGGAATTTTGCATTGCGTCTCCACGTGCTAACCAAGATAGGGGATGCATTATTTATCATACCTTGTGCCCGTATTGCCATGAAGATATATGAAAACTGGACTTCCATCGCCTAATGTGCTCTGGTACCAGGCCAAGTCCTTCCCCTGTGCCTCCTTCCACCGGCTCTCAGGAACAGTGTGCCTTGGCCAAGTCAAGAAAATACACCTGCTTAGAGGTACATCTGAAAATCTAGGATTTCAGATTTTTCTTGTACACATCTATGCTTGACAATCCGCGAAAAATATCAAACAAAAACATGTGCCTTTATCATACCATATGCCCAGGGAGATTCCTTCCTCCGTCGTCAAGTACATGTTAACGGTGTGATTGAGGGAGAATTCGGCCGGCTGGCTGAGGTCGACAAAGAACGGCACCCTGACTGCCAACAGAGAAATTGGTAAAGTGGGCTTTTCTTTTAATAGACACCCTGGATTAGCAGAATATTTCAGAGTAGAAACAGAGACTCCACTTACGTCTGTGAGTGTAAACAAGGTGCTGCATTAATTCTGGGACCATTTTCAGTGCGACAGGCAGCAGAATGAGGATAGCAAACAAGGGAAATAAGCCTCTTTTCAGCCACGACCGAGACCTATGCAGAGATGGGAAAAAAAACACCCACTGTGGTTCCTCCTCACCATGTGAATTTTACCTCACATTACGCATGTGAGTGCTATATTAGAATTGACAATTTTGAAGGGCAAACACGGAAGCACAGTACAGTGATCAGCAGCAGGAGGAACAATACAGCCACCATATGCTCCCTTAACAGTAATTATTATTGATTTATTCATTTAAATCCCCTCCTTGGAGCCAGAATTACTCCAAACCCCCGGACAGACATCTGTCCCCAGTCACCGCGCCAAATCGACAAGGCGGCCTTGCATCACGGCGGTTTCAGCACTGCTCCTCTTCGCATCTGCTTCTCTTTTTCCTCCCAGCTGCACAAGTTTTTCAATGACTCAGCAACTGCGGGGTGCATCGGCTGAGAGGAAACAAGGATAGATGTAGTGGCTGCACCGTGTGACTTTGTTGAGTGGTGCAAAAAGAACCACCTGCAGCTCCATGGAGACACATGCAGGGATGTTGATGCAGCAGATGCACAAATGTTGTTGTGCACAGAGTTCATGTCCTGGTACCGTTTAAATGGACACATTAATATTCGGGAGAAGAATTAAATAATCTAATCAAGAAAGCAGACTGGAGAGAGTTTTTGAGTCCCTGGCGGCAACAGCACACAAGAGGATGCTATTCACTTAATGGACAATACATCCCACCCCCTCTATTAACACTCTAATCAGCCAGAAGAGCCCTTTCAGTCAAAGACTGATTTCCCCACATTGCTCAAGGGAAACATATAGCAGGTCATTATTCCAGCAGCCATCAGACTGTCGCCTCATCTTCCCAAAGTTTCCACTTTTATCGAACCCTCCCACTTCTGAAGACCCTCTAGAAAATGTGCTTGGGCAGTTTATCCGTCTGTTCATTAAGAGAAGTGCCGCTGCAGCCACAGGTGGATGCAGCACCGTGTGATGCCTCCCCTAAATAACCTGCGGTGTTAATAATATGTGTGAACCCAGATTTGACCCCAAGGTCCTGGAAAGCGTGTGACCTTGAACGCACCACAGAGCTGATCCCAATCAGGTGGAGCCTCAGCGCTGCGTAATGGCACTTTGGAGAGGTGCGCGTCAACGCGTCTGCGCACGGCTCTACGTCGGCGCAACGCAAAAGTATACATGAACTTTGCGCAGACTAATTCATGCTTCTATAAGGTGTAATCCAGGCTTCAAGAGGCTGGGCTTTAAGACTAGTTCGTACTTCTGGGCCGGGTAATAAATAAGTTAGTGTTGCGGACTCACTGCGCCTCCTGCTTCGCTTTCACTTTGGCGGTCCTCTGAACTGCCTGTGAACCGTCTTTTTTAACGCTTCTTTTCTTCATGCTGTGACGTCACTAATAGTCGATAATGACACGGTGCAGTGCGTCCCGTTATTGAGCCTGGCGATGCAGAATGACCCTCTGTTGCAGTGAGCGAAAGTTTGATCAAAGTACAGTTTATTGGAGGAGGAACCGCGCAGTAAAGGTGGACCTGATTAATTACGTCGTTTTATATGCAATGTGCAGCGCAGGGACAGCGCGACCACCTTAAACAGCAAGCGAACTGTCATTTCAAAACTGCAGCCCATTTTTTTTTGCACTGGGCGGAGATTGACCTGGAAAATGGTCCAGCTTTGACTCATTGTCTTAAGTGAATCGTTTTTCATGACATAATCGTACAAGAACTATGTGACAAACCTCCAGGCGACAATTACAGTCGTATGCCCCAGATGCCGTGTTGCTATAATGCGTCACAGAGCAATGACAGAGCTGTCATTTCCATATTTACTAACATTACACCTTGTGTAATTTGTGTCAATTACCCCAGCGTGTTTCAGGCAAGTCTATTAAAACAGGTGAAGCGTACAGTATTATAAATTATAAGACATCACTGACAATTGAACACAGGTAAGCAACGATGCTGTCACAGTCCAGTCACTTTCTAATTTGTCAAATGCCAAGGGCAGAGTCTGTTATTCTAAGCAGCAGTCAACATGCAGACGCACATAAAAATACAGAGACAATCAGTGGTGCCATCGTAACTAGCCTTTCAACACAAACTTTGACAGAGCCGTTGATGCACTTCATTTAAATGCAGACCACCCTGAGCACATTCTTGGGAGCAGAGTGTATGACCTCACTGTTTCTGAGGAAATACGAGTGCTGTATCCCCTTGGCATTAAATTATGACTTGCCTGGCAATAAATGTGATGTCCATTGAAGCACCATAATGAGCACACACACACAGGCCTCCGTCTCTGCTGCTTTTCTTCTTCACAGCGAGTGATCTGCTTTAGATTTCTGGCAGCAGCAACAGTGGTGTGTTAGGAATAAATAGGAATATAAATCTCTCCACAGGCGTTTGCAGAAAAGAACTGTCTGGTGGCCTCACATGTTATGGCCCAAACAATAGTGACACATTCAAGTTCTAAATTTGTCATGCAATTAGCGCTTTGCAATTCTTTCATTACACACGTTTTAAGAACAAAAACACACTGAAAAACAAAACAAAACAATTCTTGCCCCTTTCAAACAATCCCACAATGGCATACAGTGTGGATGCGCTGACATGAAAAGGACATTTGAGAGGACAAATGACATCGGGGGTTAAAAAAAAGAAGAAAAAAAATAGACAACAGAGCAACATCTACAAAAGTTCCCCACAGGGTTTGACAGATGATCTTTGGGATGTGCCATGCATAAATGACTGCTCCGGACTAAAGATATCAGCAAAATAAACCTTGGCAAACAAAATAGGGTCCCTGGGTGCAGCCCACAGGTATCTGCGGCCATGATAGTAGTCCACTGAATATCCAGGGCACGTCTCTAGTTTGCAGGGAGAAGAGAATGTTACACCCCTTCAAGAACTGTGGGGCTCTGGCAGTATGATGGAACCAGCGGAGAGGATGCCGGCTGAAGAGGAGCCCTCTGGTAGCTGATGGGTCAAGTACACACCAAACGTCACCTGAAATGGCAGAAAATAGCAGGCAGCTTGATTGTTTTTTCATGCACTTCGCTCACCCACCACTGGCACTTCTCACACACCCCCACACACACAAGTGCAGTGGTGTTTCCATGATTGCAGAGAAAATTACATTGACTTCCATCTATTTCCTGGATATTTACTTGCACTCTATCCTCGCCGAAAGTTTGATGCTTTATGCTAAGGCAATGAGCCTTTTATCAGGAAAAAAGGCCACATTCACACATTGTGACCGTGTAAAATAGATTTATAAGCCTACATTATGAAATTGTGAAACTTACCTTGCCAACACGGTAGGCAGAAAGAGACATTAGCGGCTCTTTTGTTTTGGTCCCGGTGTCCTGATCTATTCCAACCATCTGGCACCGTCCGCACTGACCTCCAACCTTTGAGATAATCGCACAGCCAAGCCAACTCATTTTTGTACAAGTGTGCCTCTAATACATTTGAAGATTCCATTATGTATCTCAAAGTGTCAGCTCACCATGAATCGAGTGTTGCCAATAATCAAGTGTGACCAATTATCCTCCTCAAATGGTTTGACTCCAGCGATGACTAAATTGGCTCGGAAGCGGCTAATGACATTCTGTGTGTCAAGGAGCTCATCACCATCGGAACGGTGCTGGCTGCTAAAGGAATTGTGGAAATTGCATGTTATTTCTCTGTGCTACATAAATTACCCAGTGTAATGTAAATGCACAGGCGCTGACGCATCCTGATGATTTTTCACTGGCGCATTGTGTATTTTGAATATCACATGTGTTCAAACCTTCGGCTCATTAGATTCTGAATGAGCTCCACGCTGGCACGGTTGATCATGAGATACTGAGCTTCATTCACCAGGGAGAGGGATGCGGAGGTGGCAGCTAGGAGGGAGAGACTTTATATTACCCCCGTGATCTCTTCAATTTCAGGCAACCTCACTGATCTCTGCCTCCCCAATGAGTCTGAAAATTGAAGTTCTACTCTAATAGACAGCAGGAGAATCACCGATCACTATTTGTGTGTTTATTACATTTCTAAAAATTCATCACGCTGTACACCGGCAATGAATTACAAATGAGTGACACTGATGCAATCCTCAGGCTGAGTAATATGTAATCCCATACATACCATGTGAAACCATGTAACAAGCTAGCATGCCATACATAACTTCGATGGAATAGAGGCCAGCGTATCACCAAAGATCCTTCTATTAGTAAAAAACAGTTTCTGTCCATCCTCTGTTGCACCCTCATGCTACGACTTTTCAGAGTAGAATTGCAGGTGTCTGTCACAGCTTTACTTCACGCTGCAGCGATTTGCTATCACTGCTCACACAGCAGTGTGATGTGACAAAATGGAGCAGTGCCAGCTTGTTTCGGATCACCTCCGTAATATCCCAGAAAACCTTTCTGTCTTTTCAGCACGGTGAAAATGCTGATTTGAACATCCAGAATACAATTACATCTTTTGAAGACGGCGGTGTGATTCAAAGCCGGAACCATAAAGTTTCACTGCTGCTATTGCATAATCGTTTAAGAGCAACCTTTGATATCTGAATTTCAGAGCAAGAAAAGCCTCTATTCAATTTGAGGAAGTAAAAACGAGGCAGTAAACACAGGTAAAGTTGTACTTACGTCGGCCGGGCCTCCTCTTCATGTCTCGGGTGAAATCAGGACTTTGTCTTATCAAGCGGCATGGCTGTCCAAGGAGCTCCGAGAGCCACGATGCAACCTCATCCCCACAGTCGACAGTCTCCACCCTGGAGGGAGGAGGAGGATTATATTCAGGAGCCCCCCAGGGCTGCTTACTATTTGCTGCAAAATCTAATCCAAGAGTCAGTGGATGAAAGGCTTTTTTTTTTTTTTAAACTTGTGACTTGTCATGCGGGTATCTGTCAGAGCAGATTAATATCAGGTCTTGCTCATTGTTTGTTTTTCCATTAAAAAAATGATAAATAGCTGGAATTTATTATTAAACTGTGAGTGTATGTCATAAAAATGTAAGGGGGGATTTAAAATGTCAATCTGTGCAGAATGATAGAACGGCGGAGCAAAAAAATGCATTGACACGAGTGAAAGATATGGAACAAATGATATGTGTCACAGTGTTTCCTGCAGCTGCTACTTTCAGACGTCTTTAAATTGCCGGCTCACCTGTCACCACAAACTTTACTCTGACACACCGGATAGCTGCTGTGCATTTGAGCCTTGTTTTCCAGTGGAAGCGAAAAGATATCCATCCCTACCGGGTGATGGGGAAGAAAGAAAATCCTTTTGCAAAGAGAATTTGTAACAGGAAATCTGATTGAGCAAAAGTTATTCTGCTTAAACAGTAGATTGTTTTCAGTGGCAGAGGGACTGACCTGACGCCTGCAGATGCAATTTGTTTGAGGGCAGGTGGATTTGCGGGCGGATGAGACATAAACGTGGCTCTCTCTTCTGGCTCAGACACACGCCGTTTCCATTCACCACCATCCAGCCTCTGTCATACAGTAAACCTCGAGGTCCCAGTGGCCAGCTGCAGACCTGCATAAAGAGCAGCTTCAAGTACAGCGGCAAAACACAGGCAGGAAGTGCTGGGAGATACTGAGAAAAGTGTTAGGTAGGTATAAAGATTGATAGGAGGGATAGGGAAGGTAGGTAGGGATAAATAGGTCGGTAGGTGAAGTAGGTAGATCAATAGATAAGACAGACAGACAGACAGACAGGTCAATAGATGGATAGGTATGTAGTTAGGTAGGTAGATCAATAGATGGATAGGTAGGTAGGTAGGTAGTTCAAAAGAATGGTAGGTAAGTAGCTAGGTAGGTAGGTCAATAGATGGATAGGTAGGTAGTTCAATAGAATTGCAGGTAGGAATGTAGGTCAATAGATAAGACAGACAGACAGACAGACAATAGTCAGTAATAGTCAGTCAATAGATGGATAGGTATGTAGTTAGGTAGGTAGGTCAATAGATTGATAGGTAGGTCGGTCGGTCGGTAGGTACTTCAATAGAATGGTAGGTAAGTAAGTAGGTAGGTAGGTCAATAGATGAACGGTAGGTAGTTCAATAGAATTGTAGGAAGGTAGGTAGGTCAGCAGACGGATAAATAGGTAGGTAAGTAAGTAGGTCAATCGATGGGTAGGTAGGTAGATAGGTGGGTAGACAGACAGACAGACAGACAGACTGATAGACAGATAGATAGATAGATAGATGGATAGATAGATAGATAGATAGAGAGATAGATAGATAGATAGATAGATAGGTAGATAGATAGATAGATAGACAGACAGAACTGGGATTTACTCAAACCTCATATGCTCCACATGATTTAATGGGGTATATGTAGATGTTAGTCAGAGTGTAAGCCTCCCCGTGGCAGTTTGGCTGTGCAGATTCAAATCCCTTCAGTGGCGCTTCTACAACTTCCTGCTTCTCATCTTCTCTATATATTTCTCCCTTAGCGACTTTGATTGGAGAGTCTTCATCTGAGAGCTGGGTTGGCGCCGCCGCCACTTTCAGCTTCTCCAGTCTCTCGCGATCCACCGTCACGGGTTTCTCCACAAAGCAGTCGGCGATAAAGTCGAGGAATTTTCTGCAGTCTTCAAACGTTGAGACGTAGCCGAAGGAGACGCGAACCGATCCGGTCGGCTGGCCATCCACCAGGTCGACCGAGTCTCCACAGACATGGCCGGCCTTGCGGAGGAAGATATTACGTGTTATTCATGCAACGTAACCCTCTTAACGGTACTTGACATGGTTTTTTCCCCCGTTTCCCTTGACAACTTACCTGCAAGTTACTCTTCATTTGCTGATTGGTGATCCCAAGAAATGACTGACAGGCTCCAGTGTTGCAGAAGCAACCAGTGCGCACATGAATATTGTACAGACTGGCCATTCTGTCCACCTGAGGGAGACAGAGGAATTTTTATATGCTTGTTATTACGTGTTTGTCAGCACTGTCGATGCATAAAAATGTCATAATTAAACCTGTGAAATAACGCAGACACCGAGTGCACCTGAGAATACCCTATTATCTGTCCGTGAGAATCCATGAGGTTAAAGTTAAGAATTGCACCCTGTGTGCCTGGACTCTCAAACTGGCCTTCGGTGTATATCAGAGCCACTGGTCGCCCGTTGCCATGGCAAAGGCTTGACAGCAGAATGTAGGTGTAGCGTGCCAAGCCAAACGTGTGCTGTTGGACGTTGTGCATGCCCCCTGAAAGCGAGAGAAAATGGAATGGAGACAAGAGAGAGAATTACTGTCAACCCGCAGCTGAATTTCTCTGCACTGCTACTAACAGATTGTGTTTTTTAATGTGAAGCTCCCCGACCAGCGAGCCATCGTACCTGTGATCCTGTAAAGACAGTCAAAACCATGATTGAGAGCGATGATATCCAAAAAAGAGACAGTGCCATCCTCAAATCTTTATCCAGGGGAGGAAAAACATTGCTTTTGAGAATAAGTATGCAGGGGCAACTCTGAATTTCCAGAGAATATCTACGTTTCTGGCAGGCTTGTACAGTATTTTACCTGTCAGAAATGTTTGCCGCCTGCACATAATAATCTTCTCCAGAAAGGTATGCTGCTGCTGTGCCTCCTCCAAAATAAGTCTTTTTTAGTATGCCTGCTGAGCTGTTACGGACAAGTAGGGCCCCCAGACCTGTAGGGAAGCCAAACATCTTGTAGAAGGAGATGGGAACGAAATCGGCAGGGCAGTCCTGCAGGTTTAGCGGGGAGCAGCTGACATGAGAGGCAGCGTCAAGCAGCACAAACCAGCAACCTTGGTGTTGACACGCTGGGTAAAGGCGCCTCGCCTGGATGCCTTTTACATGGCTAAGGGGATGCTTTCTGCCTGAGAAGTTGCTCTGCGCCGGATAGCAGAAGAGGTGCGGCGTCTGGCAAGCTGCATCTTCACCCAGAGCCTCGTCCGCGGTGCTGTTTTCCACTTCTTGCAGGGAGACGGGCAGGGTGACGACTCCCCAGTCAGAAGTCAGTCCTCTAATGCCCACCACAGAGGTATGGTTGTCAGTGAGATAGCAGAAGCGGCTCCCCGGCTCGCTCTCAGTCTGCTGCCTCCAGGGAAAGCTCTCAGCCACTAATTTGAGAGCGGCTGTACAACCAGAAGTGAAAATCACAGAGTACTCCTCGGGGGTAACGTTAAAATGCTGCAATACCCTGTAAGAAAGTGTTCCGTTTTTAGCTCATTTCATCCAGCAAAACACCGTACAAATTAACCACAGAGGTTCATTACAGTATTTTCAGGGAGTGGGGGGGGGGGGGGCACGGGGGGCTTCCCCTGTATCTGACCCTCTCCACAGTGTCATGGGTCAGTCTGCTGCTGGGGTTGTGGCTGTGAGGGTTGCCTATGGGGGGGGGGTATATGTTAATGTTGTAAATACACAACTGAGTACAAATGAATAATTACATTACCACTTACCATACACATTCCCTGAAATATCCAGGCAGAAGTCTTTCTATTATTATTCTATTATTATTATTATTAAATGAATAATAACATTTTCTTTTACAAGGAAAATGAAGCATACCATACACATTCCCTGAAATATCCAGTCAGAAGTCCTTCTATTATTATTATTATTATTATTTTTATTATTATTAAATGAATAATAACATTTTCCTTTACAAGGAAAAAGAATCTTACCATACACATTCCCTGAAATATCCCGGCAGAAGTCTTTCACCAGAGCCTCGGAGTACAGAGTGGCCGCTGCGTGGTCCAAATAAGTCACTCCTGTTTTACGACATTTCTCGGCGTTATCCGGCAGTCACTCAGACAGACATACTCACGGGCGCGCGCGCGCGCGAGCTTTTATTTACCTTTCATGCGCGTGAACTCCCGCCCAACGACCTCGTGTAAATCCTCCCCGTAGCCGTAACGGCCCCCGAACTCCCCGAGGGTCTCAAACGTGTTGAGCTTCTGGAAGTCCATGGCGGGGGTCTGGACTGTCAGCACACCGTCTCTCACTTATTGACATGTTCGGGGTCGAAGTCCGTGCTCAGCCCCCCGCCGCCTCCCCTGCTTTAAGTGACGTCACTTTTGAGGGGGCTCGTGCAGCGTCTCGTGATCGACTAACCGATTAGATGGTTACTCGACCGGCTATTAAAGTTGCTCAAAGTGTTCGAACTCTCTTGTGTTGGTAGTAAAAAAAAAGGTCCTTGGCGACCACGTGACCAGAGCGTGACTCCTCCCACAGTCTCTGAACTGAAAAACGAGCAAAAAGCAAATGAGCGTTTCCCTGTTATTAGATGATGAATTATATCACGTTAATATCTGACAATTTGAATAACGTCCCCCCCCCCCCCATCCATTAGTTCACACGCTCACTCTTGCATATCACAGATTTAGCGGGAAGAGGGGAAATAGATGGTGGATTTCAGGACTGTGAAATATTAAGATATATCTTCAGGGCATTTGTAAGTATCAGAGAAAAATGGCTATTTCATATTTTATGTAGGTACAGTTACAATAGGAATATCGTGTCAGGATGGGGGGCTGTTCCTCCGTGCTGGGGCACCACGAGGCGTTATAGGGTTTTATGTTTTGCAAATCATAAGAAACTGAAATAATCCTTGCAAGTAGCGTACGTTTTTGTTCGGAAACCCTTAAAAAATCATCATGAAAACCTGTTCCTCTTAAAATACAAAACACATGATATTTATGATATGATTTATACTTGATTTTGATTAAAAAATGGTGCGACTGTGATCCAAGATCTTTCTATTATCTATCAAAACTCAAAATCATATTTGAGTCTGAGTTAATGCATATGAAATCATCGCTTTTAAGGTCACTGAGCATAACCCCTCCCCCTTGTTGTCGATGGAATTCAATCCTTTGGACAAAGAAACAGATTTTTTTTCATCCGTAATCTCAGCAGTCTGTAAAAATACATCCCTTCTTTGAAATACTTCAGTTAATGTTAGGCTGGCTTCACGCCAGAGGATAATCGGCATGATTTCGTGTTCCAATCGAGGCGGGTTGGAGGAGAAAAATAAGAAAAAATGATCCTCTCGTGTTTTACAATCATAATCTTGATGTCACTGACTGGATCGGAACGTACCATCATATGAAAACAGTCATCTGTGTGTATCACCGCCACAACAAAAACAAAACAATAGCACCACTATTCCAACAACTATATCATTACACAAGATAAATGTTATAATTTATAATGTGTTCAATGTTTAAAAAGAAGAAGAAGGAGAAGGAAATAAAGAGCTTTGACAGTTTGCACCGTCCAGCAGTTACTGCGATCTAATGCTAACATTATCCTAATATACAGGAGGATTAGTACTTTATATGTTGGGAGCTGTGCGTGCATATTTCCATGTGTAAATGACTAAAAATGCACAGACATTTGGAGATTTACCAGTGATGTGAAGGTGGAAGGAAGATACACTGAAGTTGAAGGTGTGAAAGGTCAAAGAATGATCAATAAATGTATAACACTGGATGCATGG
>CAESWR010002139.1:372580-383034 GCA_903171835.1 Mullus surmuletus
TTTTTTTCTTCTCCCCGCGCCGGCAACTGTAGCCGTCTCTTTCCGAGCTGGACAGCATCCAGCAGACGAGCCCGTTTGCCCTGCCCTCAGGCCTCCTCGGGCTCGTGGATCTCCATGCAGAGGAACGCCTCTTTGGTGGCAGTGACAGGGAGAATTAGGCAAGAGATGCGGGTTCACTTGCCCTGTGGAGGGGCTTATCTTGGGCTAAGCTGAGGGACTAATAGGAAAGCCAGCCTCCGCTCCAGCCGGTCTGAGGGCACAGGGAGCCATCTGTCCACTCGGTGGATAACTGACAACAAAGGGCGCAAACATTCAACACGGACTACTAACTAAGCGGACCTTCATTTAAGAGCGACCAGAAATAAGGAAACGGGATCCGGCGTTTTGTATATAAGGTCAGTACTTCACTAATTATTCTTGGCGCGTCGGAGGCCTCTCTTGCTCCGAGGGTCAGCCTCGGACCTTCAGGGTCAGCCTCGGACCTTCAGGGTCAGCGCTGCTAAGGGTATCGCACGCAACGTGGGGTTTCCGTCCAGACACAAACCTAAAACTTTCTTCTTTTGTTTTTCTGCGCTTATAACAGGAGAAGAATACGCGTCTTTGTTTGTATTCCCACCGACAACCCCTGACTTCCATTAGTTTGGGTTAATTTGAGCCGTTTTCCTCCAGCCGCCTGTACAGTAAATACTTTTAGTTGCACTTTGGGCCACATAATGGGCCAGATTGTCTTAACACATTAAACCGGTCATGTGGTGCATTTTCAATTTTGGAAGCTCTGCGCCGAGGGAGGAAAGCCACGCTGTAAGGCCACATGCTACTGATTTGTGGCGGCTTACGTAGATATTTATAGAGCCTTACTTTAGATACGCCACTTTTGTAGCGATCACCGATGGGCTGGTAGAAACACTTCTCAATATGTTAAAGATGAATCGTTTTTTTCTTCCGAAAGGCTGTTCAAATGTGCTGTTGAGCTTTGTTTGTCAGCTCTTATAAAATCCAATAATCTTATCTTTAGCAGGGTGGAAATTTCTTTGTTGTTATCAAAATTGAAATACATTTTCAATAGAAAGGCTTCCGGCAATCTGCACGGGCATTGTTCTCGATTTCCTGCAGGGATTAATTCTGTTTTTTTTTTGTTGTATCTTTTTTTTTTTAGATTGCCTGAGGCACTTTGCAGAGTGGCGGTGCTCTTAAAGCCGAGTTCTTGTAGATTATCTGTTTTATCATGTACACTCTGTGGGTGCCGTTGTGTGCACCAGTGTTTTGTTGAGAAATCTTGAGTGGGCGCTGACATGCTAGAGGTGACAGAAATGGGTCAAAAGGGTTTTAGCATTAACTAAACAAATCCTGGGCCTATAGGATTACACAGAGATGTTGCTGTTTATTTGATGTATTCACTGTAACTTTATAATGATACACAGTGGAGAAAAAAAAATCTACGCGTGTTGTTATTGGTGAGACGTCCTCTGCTTATTCATGCTATTGTTTCCTTGAAGCCCAGGCTGGTATTATCAAAACTGAAACACTGGAACAACATCTCATTGTAGGCCTGGCTGAGCTCCGAGACAACAGTGATTTATTTGCTCATTACCATGGCGATATTGTCACATTTCATCTGATATCCACTGGCAATTGTTTTATTGTGCTGCGTTAGGGGCTCCAGTTAAACTCTGCCTTGATCTTTGGTCTTACTTTTAGGTGGGGGACGGCGGCAGAGAGGCCGTTATTTATTGGTTTGTGTGAGCATCTAAAACAAAGGGGGGGCGGGGGGGGTGTCTGCGGGAGGGTTAAAGGTCACGCAGTGTATTACGAATTGTAACCGCCTGCAGTCGGATTGAATTCAAATGGATTAAGGGGGAATATGCAGCATGTTCCCTCCCCCTTTTACATCACTGAGGGCTCGGGAAATAAATCTACCATTAAGCCAACAGGTTTTACATGTGATGGCACACTGGAAAACATCAGTCCTCTGTTGCATTTCGCATTTGGATTATCACTTCTTTTTTTTTTTTGCAACATTTTCACCTCATCCATTTCTTACATGCAGTCTGAAATCCATTTATCAAACCCATTCTTAGAAATAAATGATAAATCACTTCCAAGTCCCACAATAATCTGAAGAACCTTGACCTTGCTTCTTCGCAGACATAAAGTCCTCTCTCTCTCTCTCTCTCTCTCCCTCTCTCTCTCTGTCTCCTTCCTTCCCTCTGTTATGGTGCAACAAGCTGCTCTTCCTGCACTGCATCAAGACATTCTTTATTTGTTCAGCAAATATATCGAATTGGACACAGAGAGTCTCAACTGAGCCGACATTGTGTGTCGGAGCGATATTAAGAGGCAGTCACACACACATCACTTGATCCCCAGGCCTCCGCCGCACAAGTGGCTTCCTTTGTGTCTTATCTCATCCCGAAGGAGTCACACCACTCGCATTTAGCTGGAACTAAAGATACCGTCACATGTGGAGATTGCACCTATTGATAGGCTTATCTCCCCCCTCTCAAAACTAAAGGATCGAAATCCCCAAAAGAGACTGCAAAAAAGAATCCTTTACTCCTTTATTTTTTAAAAACTTTTGGAATACTCTTGTAGTATAATTTTCCATAGCTGAGTTAATGATCTGTAACATTTTTACAAATAGAGATCTGCACCCTGTCAGCAGCGCACTGATTCAACAGTGATGATGCAATATACATCCACTTCATGAAAGCTTTTTTTTTTTTTTTAGTCGGGGCCTTTTTTTCCCCAACACACCCTGTCTGGGAGAATTTGTTTCCACAAAATCCGTTTCCTCTCGCGCCTGCAGTTCGACGATAGGTAGAAGATGCTGGTTTAGGTAGGGGAGCAGGAGCAGCGATGCTTGCTTTGACCTCTTTGCAAAGTTATATGTAGAAAGTTGCTTCAAACGCAGCCCAGACTGTCCTCATATTAATTCGGATGTAGGAAAAAAAACCCAGACGTACAAGAGACATCATTATATGCTCACTCTGTCTTGCAGATTGTTTACTTTAAAGCCCGAGAACACAGAATGTCAGACAAGGAAGAAATGGCTTCAGACGGGAACCTGAATGTAACACTCACTCTGCGGCTGCTGATGCATGGAAAGGTAATGGACAGATGTTGAAATTGTTCAATTAAGTGCGTCTTTTTAGTTTCATGTCTCAGTAATAGCCTTCCGCTTTGCTTATTGAATGTCCTTCCCCTTAAAACAATTCCCTCCTGCTCTGAATGGTGATATTTCGCTGTTTATAGCAAAGCTTGGGTGTTGCCAATTTAACAGCCATTTTCTTTTCATTCACAGGAGGTCGGCAGCATAATTGGAAAGGTAGTCTTTTCTATCTATCCTTTTTTTTTTCAAATCCATCAGCATTTATTGATTTATACTGCTGTCTTTTCTTGTTATAAGGAGGGAGGTCCCTGTAAAAACTAACCAATTTATTTTCTTTTATGAAACCAGAAAGGAGAAACAGTAAAGAAAATGAGGGAGGAGGTAAGCGTTTGATCAAATGACTGCTTAAAAAAAACAAAACAACATTTCACTTATATGTTTTTGCACATCAATGGCGCCAAATCAAAGCATAAATCATTGCAAATCTGTGTTTTCCAGAGTGGTGCACGCATCAACATATCAGAGGGTTCCTCTCCGGAGAGAATAGTAACCATCACGGGCCCCACAGAGGGAATCTTCAGAGCTTTCTCCATGATAGCACAGAAGTTTGAGGAGGTGCGAAAAACAAACACCCCTACCACGTAAACACAGCATCCCCTCCGCAGCCTCGCATCCCAGCGAGAATCTTAGGGACGTGTGTGTGTGTGTGTGTGAGGGATGTCGACGGCACCTTGTTGTCAGTCTCGCAAAAGGAAAAAAAAAACTTGCCGAGTACCTTTGACATTCTTACAGTTTGTACTGAAAATAAACAACATATTTTTGAATTCTCCCTCAGGACATTACCGCGGCGATGACAAATAGCAACGTGACAAGCAAGCCACCTGTGACACTGCGCCTGGTGTTCCCAGGGAGCCAGTGTGGCTCATTGATTGGCAAAGGAGGCTCGAAGATCAAAGAGATCAGAGAGGTACCAGTCCCTTTTTTCCTGTAAATTTCTATCAAAAATTGTTTTTCTGCACCCAAAGTGAGCATAATCCCTCCTCCCAGATGCTCTGACATCTAGTGTCCTCAAGTATCAAACACTCCAGTCAAACTTTCTCGTGATTTTCTCCTAAAATTTGTGCGGTTTATTTGGGGTTTGCTACACTTAAAAAAATCTCACTGATTATGCTTGTAGAGATGAGCGGAGGCGGCGTACTCATTCTGAATGGACAATATTTGTGTGTGCCTCTTCAAATATTGGAGCACACATTGCTATTTGGCTTGCAGCTGCTCCCTGCATGTCAAAACGTGTTGGGGTGTAATTTGCGGGGTGCTCCAAACAGCATTTCAATGTGGGGGTGATGGCGCGCTCTTCTTGGCAATAAATAGCCTTTGCTTCGCTCTTGTCTGGCGTTGTGAAGACCACAGGCGCCCAGGTTCAGGTGGCAGGAGACATGCTGCCGGACTCCACGGAGAGGGCTGTCACCATCTCCGGCACTCCACAGGCCATCACTCAGTGTGTAAGGCACATCTGCTCCGTCATGCTGGAGGTAAGCGCTGTCAGACGGCAGATGATCTTCATGTTCGGCAGATTTATTTGGGCGTCGAGTGTGCCGCCGTTTGTGTGTGAGGAGGCTATTCAGCGGCACATTCATGAGATTCTGCACTCTCAAACCACAGTTTGGGTTATTGAGGGCGGCCTTCCCCGTCGAGACTTGAGAGAATGGACCCATTTGAGAAAACTTTTTAATATATCTCTCTTGTTTCCGATTAGGTCTGAGTGATAAAAAAGCATATCTACAAGGAAGCAATAAAGGAATCATTGTTTTCTTGCAGTGCATTAGAGCACAAAAGGAGGAGAAAGCACAATACAAATATACTTGCTGGCATAAACTAATTCCCAAATTCCGTCCTCATTCCCATAGATGCCGTATCACATAAATTTCCCTTTTTTCCTCATGGTATTTATTATATATAGGTCATTAAAATTTATCTCGCTGGTTCCAAACCTAACGCAGCCCCACAGGCCTGTTAGATGAGCTCAGCGCTTCCCTTCAGTGACAATTTCCGTCACATTCCAAATATGCTCCTGCAAACTAATTATAACATTGTTGTATGCAATCCTTCAGTTTTATACTTTAATTCACAAGTTTATCATTTTAGATTTTTTTTCGCTCCCCAGTCCCATTAGTCCCTCATTACAATGGGCACCGAAACAGCTAAAAGTGATCAGCCACACGGAAAACATTTTATTTTGTAGCAGCTCTGAGCCGAATTTCAAACACACACAATGCCTGCAGGCACAAGAGACATTTCTAAATATTCCATGGATTGACTGGGCTGCGCCACAGGGCACAACCCTTCAGTTTGCCATTTGATTTAAGTTCCAACGCACTTTTGGTCACGGGTTTCGGGTGAGGACTCTGGTACAAGAGAACACAAGTGATAATGAAGATGAGTTTTCCGATGTAATAATTCTGTGGGGTAGAGATTGTGCCTTGCAAACCTGGGTCCTGATTGCATATCTATTATTTTATTCATTTCTTTTAGTGATTTGTGCAATGTGGTTGTGTTTTCTGGAAGTACTTTAAAATGGTGTTATTCTGGCACCTGTGGCAATGAGAATAAACAGAAAATGTGATTCCTTCTCTCCTCAGAGTCGCTCTCTTGTGGAACAAAGTGGTATTGCGACACAAAAAAAAACCCGACTAGCTTGTTCATGATCTCAAATTGTTGTTATTTTTTCCATTTGATTAGTTAACACTGGGTGTGCAAACCTTCACATATTATTTTTTCAACCATAAAATGCATTTACATGTCTAACGCGTTACCTTTAAAGTGATCTATTCCCGCATTTTTAGCCGCATGATTCAGCATGGGAATTTTCTCGCTTGGTTGCAGCAGCCCCAGCTTGAAGGGCAACTGCTCTAGTTATTTAAAAAAAACAAAAAATGAACACCCAGCATGACCAGTTTGCAATCCTAATTGGATGTTTATTTTCCTCCGCAAAACACACATATGGATTTGTTCTTAAATCAAATCCTAATATCTATTTTCTAAGTGAATGAGCTTGCTTGCTCGAGATAATTAGTGGAGCTTTTAGCATATCCCATGGTAGAGTACAGCGATGCTCCCGGGGAGACAAGTAATGATTTACAATCACAGATTTAAGGAGTTCTGTAAATTCTGTGCATAACGTTTATTTGTTGCACATGTCATTGATCCAAGGTTTCATGTAACTTTTTCAACCGATGAATTGGAGGGGGAGGCATAAAAAGACTCAGTGGGTGATATAAAAAGGAAAATAAAATGCCTCAGTGTTAGAAAGAGTTCTTTTCTCACTTGGAGCAGTGTATAAATTTTTCCCCTACTTTGGTTTGCATGACTGTGTCTCTAGTCTCCTCCAAAAGGAGCAACTATTCCCTATCGTCCCAAGGCCATACCTGCAGGAGCCCATGCAGTATTAGCACAGCAGCACCCCGCACAAGTAAGTAGCCGTCTGGGGCTTATTATTACCCGGTTGTAATTTCAGGTATTCTTGCAACAGCTGAAAAGACTCTTTTTTTGGCAGGGTAGTGTCTGGGTTAAACTAATTAGCAAACCTATTTCCACCACTAGAGGGACATGTCTGTGTAATTATACAGTAATAAGCTCTATTATTGCGTTGCAGTATAATCATCGCATTCAGCCGCGCTTTCAGTGTTTCAGAGATACGAAAGGCGGGCGTTTACATGCATAATTCCCTGTTTTGTATAAAAAAAAGATGTCGTGACTGACTGGGGCTCGTGTTCCCCGTGAGCTGGCTAGCCGCTGTCCTGCATTTGGCACAGTCCGCACTGACCTATCAGACATCTGTTTATGTTATTGGATTTTCTGGCCTTGGTCAAACAGGGGGAAAAACAGCAGATGACATTTGGATGGAATTCTGTCAAATCTATATGCATTAGAGCTATGGGGAGGGTGGTGGTGGTGATGGTGGTGGGGGGGTGAATGGATTTCCCGTGAGCTGCTCGTTATGCGTTATCCACAGTGGCAAATTCACATTCCGAGTGACATGTCTGCGCCGTGTAATCACATAACAGCATCTCTTCTTTTATTCCTTCCAGGCTTTTGCAATTCCCGGGCAGTATGCTTTTGCGCATCAAGATGTAAGTGCATTCATTTGAGCGACTGACACCCACTCAAATGACCTACTCCCACCCACACCTTCCCACCCACCCCCCCACCCCACCCCCACCCACACCCCCCTCCTCCTCCTCCTCCTCCTCTCTCTATCTCACCCCTACTCTGCAGAGATGAAACTTCAATAACCCTGATCTGTTGACAGCACTAACACTAACACACAGTAGAAGCATGAATTGATTGAACATTGAAAGTGAAGCTCTTTAAAAATAAAAAAAGTAGCCCTCCATGATCAGATGTAGCTCGGTAGCCGCGGATGTGACTTTATTTTCAGATGACTGCCAGAGAATCCAGCATGCTCTCTGAGGGAAACGAATCCTCTCCCGTCACACTGACACCGTCTGTGATGTTTGTGAACTTCAGATTGGCTCTGTATTGTAGCTGTCAGCTCCTCTGAAATAATCCAGTTTGATTGGTTAGCTCTAACTTCCTTCCTACCCTGCAGTTGACCAAGCTTCACCAGTTGGCTATGCAGCATATCCCCCTCCCTTCCCTTGGGCAGAGCAACCCTACCTTCCCTGGTACGTACCCACGGCTCCCCGGGGAAGTCCATCAATCCCTCACTCCTCTTTGGAATCACACCATCAAAACACCCCTGTCACTTTTAGAGTGGGCCGAGGACGGTCTCTCAGAGTTTGCAAACTTCTTTTTTATTTATGTTTTTACGCCTTTTGTCAGAAGGTGGCTCACAAGAGAGAGGTGCGACGCGAAATGAGCAGTAAGCTGCCGCGTTTGCAGTCCTTTCCAACCTGGAACTATGGCGAGAAAAAGACAAACAAATGGAAAAGTCAAGCCACCGAAGTAGTTGAAAAAATAAATTATAGAATGAACGGCGTAAATGTAATATAAATCTTAAAAACAGCAGAGTTCTCTGAGAGGGAAATGTGAAAAATTACATATTTACCATTTAGCAAATATTGCCCATTTTTTTTGATTCCCACATCCTCCCAAAATTGCAGCTCCATTTTTGCCCAATTTCCCCCCTTCCAAAAATAAATCCTAATCTCTCGATCCCATCCTCCACCTCAACAACATTTTCCTTAAAAAAATCTAACAATGTCTTGGCCAGAACCAACCCTCCCCCCCTCCGACCTCAACCAACCACCCCACATACTCATAAGATCCGCCACCACTAACGACGGAGCACGGTGATTACACTGGCAGGGCTGATTTGATAGAAACTGTCGAGCATTCTCATGTTATTTTAACCAAAACATAGATGTTTCTTCATGGCCGTGTCAATGATGTGCTTACGATCTGTGCTACATGAACAGCCTGTTATGTGTGCCACGTGCCATTTAGCAGTACAGAAGTGATAAACTAGTCAAAGTAGGGCATGCTGTCATCATAAAAAGTGTAAGCCATTAGTGCCATACTGTTGTTAGCGTTCCTTGTCCTACTTTGCAGGATTGGATGCGTCTGCCCCGACAAGTTCACAAGAGCTGGCAATACCTAATGATGTAAGTGCCACATTGTGCTCTCCCAGCACGAAGAAAACACACACACACACACACACACAAACACATACACACACAAACCGCCCCTCTCCTCTCTGATAATCTTCACTCTGCGTACCTTAGTGACAACATCCAGGAGAGCAGCTGCAATCGCTGCTGTTTTGGACACCAGCACAGGCAAACTCATTCTTGATATTTGTGCTCGGTTATTCACAAAAAAAATAGTGCAGCTCACATTTTTTTTGCAATAGCAACTGCAAATCCCTTTATAGTTCCTCATGCACGGCAGCTGCCCCAAAAAATACTTCCAAAGTGGAGCTTCCAGTGAATGCATAACAGCCGGATGCTGTGAGTCGTCAGTGACTGGCTGAGATGTGATGTTTCTTTGTGGTTTCCAAAAAAAAAGACAAAAAAAAGAAAGAAGGATACTGAGAAAGCAACATCCGTGGACATCATGTCGGTTGGTGCAGATTACGAATGGAGTGGATGTTGAGACAGGCTGCAATCTGAATGTCAGTACGATGTCAGGATGTCGTGGGTTAAGATGTCTCCTCTTCATCGGCAACAGAACCAATGCAGTAACAACATCTGAGAAAGACTTTCATTCTGGCCCATCTGAGGACCAGAGCAGAGGTTCTGGTCCTCGGGACCCCCGTCTCCCCTCAATGACAAGGACACGACTGTTTTTTGTCTGTCCTCAATGTAGGAAAAACCATACTTGATGTAAGCAGTGTCGTACCTGCGCTTCGCCATAACTTGGCTTGAAATAAGAGGAACTGGAACGACTGTTCGCGGGCAAAGGTCCGCGACCCACTTTTGGGTTGCGACCCACGAGTTGAAAAACCGTGTTCTAGCGGTTTCGGAAAAGGTTCTGGCTGCACAGAAAAGACGTGGTACGAACCATTTTTTGCTCAGTGGGTATTTTTTCCTCGCATCCTTTTATTGCGAATCGCTTGCAGGCCATGGGCTGAGCCTTAGTGCTCACAGTGAAAGATTAAACATAAATGCGCGGTATAAAAAAGATAATGTTACTGTAAATTTTGCGCTTTATGGCTGCCGGTAGAACCAACGATTCTCCAACTGAGAGCGTCTGCAGCTTCCGTTCCAAGTGATCTTTTCTGGGCGCGCCGTGTTAGTGCCCGAGTGTAAATCTGCTGTCGAGAGCGAGCAGCTGGAGATGTGGCTCTTTTTTTTTCGGGGATACTGCAGTCGCTCCGGCGTAACGTTACGAAACCAAATTCCTTAAGAGCGTTTACACACACATGCACACGGCGACCCAAGGTGCCCCCGTCACTCAGGCACGCGTGTTTTCCGCTCTCCTCCTCCTCCAGTTCATCGGCTGCATAATCGGGAGGCAAGGCAGCAAAATCAACGAGATCCGCCAGGTCTCGGGAGCCCACATCAAAATCGCCAGCGCCATCGACGGCTCCGCCATGCGCCAGGTCACCATCACGGGCTCGCCGGCCAGCATCAGCGTCGCCCATTACCTCATCAACGCCAGGTAAGACGTTAGCGAGCGCCGCCGCCCTCCCCGGTCTCTGACACCGCAGCCTGACGTGACGGCCGAACATGCTATCGTATGAAGGGCAGAGTGGTTGTTGTTGTCGTTGTTGCCGCGGGTGACGCTGGATTTGTTCCAGCTCGCCGCTCCGGTCTCTCGACTGCATCAGAATCCTGATTGTCTCTGCTTTTTTTTTTTTAACACATTCCTACTTTGACTCTTA
>CAESWR010002139.1:461384-474468 GCA_903171835.1 Mullus surmuletus
GACTGCCAGTTAGCTTGCTCTACTTCCGTGATTTGTACTCGCTCTATAAGCCTTTGCACTGTCGCTGACTAAAAATCCATGTCTGTTTTTCAATGGGGTTAGTGTGCACCGCAGAAATACACAAAAGCGGATATGTTTATCGTCCAAATGTAACAGAAATCATGGAGTTTTTGAGGTTGTTCCTTTCATCGCATACTTTTTTTTTCTGTCTCATTACCTTCGATGAACGCTAACAGCCACAAAGCTGCGGTGATGACCTGTTGGAAGTATTAATGTGTCTGACCGGCTACATTTCAAAGTTATTTGACTGTGGACATGATGAATAATTAACTTGTTGAGCAGGGGGATCAGACCCCAGCACTTTGAGGCGTCTAATCGAGGTTCATTATCGCATCGCTAAGTCATTAGCCTTCACAACACTTTTTTTTTGCCCATCAGTACAAAAAAAGCGTATTTGTGTGAGAGCATGTGGAAAAACCTTTGCATCTTCCTACAACGCGGCACCTTCTACACTCACATCTTTTTCCCGAGAAGAAAAGAGCTGTAGCTGTGACGTGATGTCAATTTTAACCGTTGAAAAGTAGAATAGACTGTAAAAAGTGTTTTATTGAAAAAATGCAAAAGCCCCGCGGCGCGAGATCGTCTTTGAAAGGGAGGATGAAGAGGTGCTCGGCTTTAGTCTACAGCAAATGTGTTTGTCAGGTGTTCTTACCAGAGGAACGCTCAGCACTCTTTAACTGTCAGTGAAGGTTGTACATGACTGTTTGTTTCCTCCCTGAATATTTGGGATAGCAAAATTATTTAGCATTAGACTCTAGGTCAGTTTGTGAATAGCTCCTAACAATTGTTTAAATTTGTGTGTGCGTGTTACTTTGTTGAAAAAAGGAATGTATAGGTGTTCCTCTAGATGCGGTATCTGTGACAGCTGCATGTTGGGTCGTTTGATTTGCAGTTCTCCCACAATGATATTGAACTGTAGTGTTTTCGCCGTGGCTCGTCAAACTCCAGAAAAGCATCTGATGTTTTTTGCTTTCCCTGCAGCTCCTCCTCCTCCTCCACCTCCTTTCAAACACACAGCCGTGTTAATGTTTTGTTTTTAGTTTAACAATTTTAAGGGACACATTGGTGCAGTTATTTGTGTTTGAATCACTTAGTATTTGTGTTTACGAGATCACTCTGAAGAATGAAGGACGCGTGCGGCTGACTGACTGAATTCTCTTTTTGAGATGTGGGTCAGAAAAAAGGGCCTGGCACTTAAAAGACGCTCGCAAATTTGAAAGGTTAGCAGAAATAGTCAGTCACGTTATGTTTGTGTTGTCAAAATTGGTAACAAATTTAAATGTTGGGTTTTAAAAAGTATCACAAACGTAAAATATTTTTTTAAAGTTACATTTGTAGGGACTTTTTCTTTCCATGTAAGGGAAGGGTGCCTTAGAGGGAATTGCATATTGATGAAGAGAAGCAATGGACCTCCAGCGTTTAAATGCACCTTCATTGCTTTGAATTGGAGTGAAATCGCTTCATTATTTATTAGGCCTTTAAATTGAGTGATGTAATTTCTTATTCTCTTATTATTCAGAGTTTCTTTGCACATCTGCCTGTTTTTATATCATGTTTGTTCTTCCTTGTGTATTCCCATTTTGATGTGTCCTGAAGTTCCTCATCTTTACCAAAGATAAAATACCTGCTGTATTTTCAGTGTCGATTAACCTTTTTAGTGGATATTATCATCTGAATTGGCAAACATGATAGAAAAGGAAGTGACATATTAAGAGGGATATGTGTGTTGTTGTTTTTTTAAAGTGATGTTTAATCCCAAATCTTGCATGAGCGTTTATCATAAACAGTACTGCGAGAGTGGAAAAAAACACCATAAAGCTTCTGTCATACATACCTCACTACATGGTCAACTTTGATTGGCCCAAGCTTTGTCTGTGTGCGACGTTCAGCAGGAACCCTCAAGAACAGAGATGAAACATCATCTCACTTGGAGTCAAATTAAATGGGGTAAAAACAAATCATGTCGTCCTGGAAAAAAAGGGGGTGACTTTCATTGACGTAGTTCTGGTGAGAGAACATCATTAAACAAGAAGAGGGTAGCCTAGTTTATCAGCACTGTGAACTCAAGGGTAATATACAGAACAACCAGAGAATGGAAACATGTAAAGGATTTCAGTTCAATAAAGTACTGCAATAAATGTTCACCAGTGGTGTTTTTCTTCAGTCATTTGTGTTCCCCTCTAAGTGATATATGGTTTCCGTGGGTATTAATGGTACCAATATTGCACAACCACATCCACTTCACCAACACTAAAAGCCTCTTGTTGTCATATTTGCAAGGCTCTCGTGTACTTTTGGAGTAACAATTCTATTACAACACATTGTCAAAATTATATTCTCATAAAAATCATGTCATTACCAAATTAGATTTTGCTTCCAAAGCTCTCTGGAAGTGCCTTTTAGATGTGCAAAACTATATTCTGAGGGAGGGAAAAAGAACTATACAGTTACACTTTGTTTGCTTGGGCTAAGTGAATTGCATGAGAATAATTATCCAGGATGTGTGACTTTGCTGTAACTTTATTACCAGCAGCCTGAAGTTACTCTTAAGACTTAAGAGTGTCAAACTCAATCAGACAGTGGGCCAAAATTAAGAACTGATTCCAAATCGCGGGCCAACCAGGATGGATTGTTTTTACACTTTTACACACATTTATTTACATGTATTTAAGTATGGCAGTCTGTGCTTAGCCCTCTAGTTTGTACCAAGGCAGCTTTTTTCTCTTTTCAGATTTCATCGTTTGCTTGGCCATATTTAGGGATGTAGCCATGTTTGGGGGGGGCGGGTTGGCCCTGTTTGGGGGGTTAGCCGTGTTTTGGGGGTTAGCATTAGCTCACGATTCAACCAGACATGAGACTCCAATGAGTTTGTCAATAAAGTCGCACGCAGGGAGCAGATTGATGACTCTCCCTGATGCTGAAATCCCCGCTATTGCAATGCAGTCTGGGATTGTTGTATCAGTAGTATCAGTTGTGCACGTAAAATTACCTTTGGGCCAATTCTGGTAGATTTAAAATATTAACATTCGGGCCGGATACAATCATCCCAAGGGCCGGATGTGGCCCCCGGGCCTTGAGTTTGACAGCTCTAAGTGATGGCTGCTACACAGTAACCATTGTTCTAAAATCAAACCATCGTAGGTCACCAGACGGGGGCTTCTATCACACTCGGCAAATGAGAGCAACCATCTTTAAAGCTGTTTGAATTTGACAAACTATCTGATTGTTTCAACATGGAGAGGATCTCTGCTGTGGTCAAAACCAGGTGAATGATGGGAGTATTTCAGGGGCGCTCAGCTGGAGCTGGTTTGTCGAGGGTGGGTTGGGCTGGATGGAGGACCTCACCCTTCAACATTCCATCACTGTCTGGCAGCTGTTGCAAGTAGGAATACCGATGGGGCGCTCCAGTGACCAACTCCTTTTACCAGATCATCATGATCGTCATGATTGTTTTCCTATTTTAAATCTGCAGAAAAGGGAGCACCGATATCAGTTAACCTTGCTGTGAGTGGACCAAGCTACACTACAATGGCAGTTTTAACCTTTAACCCATGTTAGAGAATGAAGTCATTATTTTCTTAAGAATCCTTTTTTTTGGGTCAAATTATGATATACAGTCAATAATTGGCCGAAAACTGTCAGACGAAATCTTCCCCGTTGCTGGTATGTATTTCCGTAAAGGGAATATTATGTAAGTGTTCCTTTATGACATCAAAAATAACCCTCCCGTGCTTAGAGACCGTTGCCAGACGGAATACACATCAAAGTCTCTTGCTGTGAGGACTCATTAATTTCCTCCAGGGTTATTTGTCATAATTTTTGCAGTTAATTTTGTGGGTAACCATGGTTACTAGAATCATAAGAACAAAGCACATATTCTTGAATGAGCTGAAAATTAATATTTGGATTTTATGATTTTTTTTCTCAAAGCTGCATCAAAATATGTACAGAAAATGTACAATAAATGTTGTGTTTCAACATCAAAGCATGCTGAAGTAGATGGCTTCAAATAAAAGTGGTTGTGATCAACCTCTTGAATTCTTTTATATTTGATTTATTGCCATTTTTACATTTCACAACATTCAACGGTACATATGGCACAAATAAACGGCTCATCATCATAGAAACTGTGTATAGGTTTCTGTGAAGATGAGGTAAATGCAAACTTATTTACCAGAAGAGGGCATAATGGGGGGGGGGGGGGGCTTGCTAACTCGTAATGATGACCATTCCACCACCATTGCCAAGCAACGGCGAGGAATATATATGAATACATTGTATTCTCAATGTGCAAAATATTATTCCAGAACTCAAACAATTCCAGTTGAGAGATATTGATCGACTTGTGTCATGGACTGCGTGTACCATAGTCTCTGCCGTCATTTAGTTTTGGTATATAGTGTTCAGTGAGCTTTCCTCAAGACTGGTACCAATCAAACCAGTCAGGCGCATTAACTCCATGGCATTTGAGCATTTGGGTAGCTGGGACCAGCAGCTTGGAACATTCAAGGTTTGTATTGGTGCACTATTATTGAAACCAGCGTGAGAAACCAGCATCTATGGTGTATATTGTATATTCCTTCTACTGGCTGTCTGGTCAGTTCCTTCTTTTGACCTGCTCACCATTCCGATACACTGAGCCACAAGCAAAGAGTCTCACAACCTTGTCCTTGGGCTCTATCATTTTCCAGTCCGGGCCATGCTTCTGTGTATTTGGAAACATAATGGGAACCCTTGCTGCCAGTTTGGCATATGGCCGCCCCACAAAGTCAACAGCAAACTGCCACACATTCCTGTCCTTCTTGCAGACTTTTGGAGCCCAACTTTTGTCCTTTGTGGAGATGTGTGGAAGGCTCATTGACTGCAGATTAGCCCTGCCGGTTGCTTTTTCTGTCAGCTGAAGATTATTTCGTTCCAAATAGTGCTTGGTGGATCTGGTTTTATCAGTGGACAACCTGGGCAGCGAGTCGCCCGTGTCCGTGGAAATGTAAAAGGAATCTTCAATGTTAGGTTTCCGGCTCGGCCGTCCTGCAGGTATATCTGTTGGGGTTGGCGTTTGCTGTCGAGGTGAGTGCCAATAAACCTTAGTGTTCTCTTTGTGTGACAGCTGCAGTTTGTCGTACTCCCAAAACTGCTTGACAGATCGAGTCTTATCAGTGGACAATCGAGGTAATGAATCACCAGTGTCTGTGGAAATGTAAAAGGAATCCTCTATTCGAGGTTTTCGGCTTGGTCTCCCTGCCGGTATATCCCTGGAGGAGCTCAGCGGCTGGTGAAGTGACTGCTGATCAAGTCTACTTTCTTTGTGTCTTAGCTGCAGCTTGTGTGGCTCCCAAAACTGCTTGACAGATCTGGTTTTACCTGTCCCCAATCTCGGCAAGGACTCTCCTGTGTCTGTGGAAATATACGAGGTATCGTCCGTGCGAGGAGAGTAAGTCGGTCGTCCAGCCGGTAAACTCACAGTGGCCTGTGATGCGGAAGCAGACTGCCCATCACCTGCACTGTCCTCTCTGTGTTTCAGCTGCAGCTTGTGAGGCTCCCAGACCTGCTTCATGGATTTGGTTTGGTCCGTGCACAGCCTGGGCAGCGTTTCACCAGTGTCTGTGGAAAGGTAAGAGGAATCCTCTGTGCGAAGCGAGTGGCTCGGCCGCCCGGCAGGTATAGCCTTCATGAAGACCAGCGAGTCTGAACCTGCATGCCGATCAAATCTAGTGCTCACTTTGTGCGCCAGCTGCAGCTTGTGGGGCTCCCACGACTGTGTGACAGATCTGGTTTTGCCAGTGGATAATTTGGGCAATGTTTCACCCGTGTCTGTGGAAATGTAAAAGGAATCCTCTATGCGAGGTTTCCGGGTCGGTCGTCCTGCAGCTATATCCTTCATGAAGATCAGTGGTTGGAGAGGAGACTGCTGATCAAAACTACTGCTCTCCATGTGTTTCAGTTGTTGCTTGTTGTGTTCGGAAAACTGCTTTGTAGTTCTGTACTCATCGTTGGACATTCTGGGCAATGCTTCACTTGTGTCTGGGGGCACGGAGAGGAAACCCTCTATTCGAGGTGATTGGCTGGACTGTCCCTTGCCCATTAAGGTGGGTTTTGTCAGCTGCATGGTCTGCACCAGTGAATCCATGTGACCCTGTCATTTTGTTCCAACAAAAATACCTTAAGAAATGTCCCCTCAAAAATAATGAACCTTGTGCTAATCTGCCTTTCCAATCAATGGCACCATCATCACAGACAGCCGCTTCATGTGGCTTTGATGCACTAACCTGGTTATACCAGCAGGGTATCTTGGCAACTGCCTGAAAGACAATTTCTGATTATACATGCATATGTTGTGTATGCACATATTCAAATACATCAGTCATCCTGGCAGCTTGTCAGTGTGCTTCCCAAGCATGAAGAGAGTCACTATGCAGCATTTCAGCAGCGAAGACAATCAACATTTTGCATATAAAAATGTATTGTACAATAATTAATGTGTCTATGCTAAATCAACTCGTTCGTGGTAGATTATTGTAAGTGTAATGCCTATCAGCTGCCAACTTTGAAGTCCCATTAAAGTCAGCTGAGAGTGATTTGTTTGCCTAATGATGCTACATGGTTCTTGGAATGCTGGCCTGGTGATCAATAGAATGCAAATTATCCCGTATAGTTTAACAGGGAGGAATTTCACTAATGCAATAACCACAATAACCACAGCTGGTGCCCTCATTGTGTCCAACTAACGAGGTAAATATGACTGCAAACACTGATTTTTATTCTCCTCTTATGAAACATACATCTAGAAAACATGATATCATTCTAAACCCCAGTGAATGGCAGATAGATACGTTGAAACGTGTGCTAATTATGTCTTGAACCACCTTTTTAAATAGTGTAAGAAGTCCCAAAGCAAACCGTGATAAGAAATACTGTGTTTATTCATTACAGCGTATTACATGTGATCACAAAAAAGTATGTTTGATGATTTACCAAAACTATCGGATAAATGTAGTGAAGTAAAATGATTATTTCCCATTAAATTACACCTTGTATGTATCACATACTTTGTCAAAAGGTCCCACTGTTTAAAAATGTCTTGTGCATAAAAAGTCATCTGTGTTCTTGTTGTTGATCTTCAAAAGAAGAGCCAGAAGAATCATCACATTCACCTTAAATTAAGAGAGACTAGAAGATTCCATTAGAAGTAAATAACTCATGTCACACTTTGATTGGATCCCAAGTCATCATTATTTCAGTTGTGCCAGAACATCTGGCAGGTCCAGCACAGTAGGAATAGTGTAGTCTGGTTTCACTGAGCCGTCTGGAAGTGTGCATCCTGTGCTGTGGATCCAAACTGTGGCCCGCACGCCAGCGTTGAGACCTCCCTGAATATCCGTGTCCAGCGAGTCTCCGACCATCACACAGTCGGTGGCCTCCACGTTGAGCTCGCTAAAACACAATCTGAAGATGGACTCAAAGGGTTTCTGCTCGGCGTACTCGCCCCCGACCACAATGGCGTCAAAGAACTCCTCACAGCCCACCGCCTTCACCTTCTCCCTCTGGGTCTGGGTCTCCCCGTTTGTCAGCAGCAGCAATTTGTATCTTCCCCGCAGTTCTTTCAGGAGGCTGCGTATTTCAGGGGACAGATTGAGAACCTCCAGTCGACCATGTTTCCACGTGTGGTAACACCGGGCTGCCAGGGGGGCCGGAGAGCTGCCCACTGCTTCCCGGATGCTCTCCGCCCAGTGACCCACGCGCACCTCATCTATGTTCTTGCCGGCCGAAGGGTCAAAACTTTCATGCAGAAGCTTCTGCGTGAACGTGTCACATATACTGCTCGCGGTGCTGTCATCGAGAGCCAGGGTGCTTTTCAGGAGATCACAGCACTGGAACACAACATGAAACGAAAATGTGAAAAGGATTCGGCCGGAGAGCTTGAATAAGTGATCTGGGGTCAGCGGGAATACGGCAGACAGGGATGGAGGAAGATCTGGGTCAGAAGAAATACATGTACAATGAACTCTTGTTAATAAAATGTGTAGTATCTGGAGTATTTCAATCTGGTGTGTCGTGCAGTATCTCCAGCACAGCCGCAGACCAACCCAGATCCAAACTCACATGACGACGTCATAAAGTGGACATTAGACCACGCCCCCTCTGCTGAGTTCAATGCACATTCGCGGACTTTACGAGTTTGATTTGTTCGTCAACATGAGAAAATACATGCGGATCGATATTGGTATTTGATCACCTTCTGGATCGCAGAGGCTCCGGCTCGGCTCGTCTCGATGAGCGTGTTGTCCAAGTCAAACAAAATCGCCTTCACCGCTGCACCCTCCATCGTCGCCGCACACGAGCAGCCAAAGATGCGGAAGTGCTAAAGCATGATGGGAGTTGGAGTTTTGATAGATGTACTTAGGAGTTACGTGCTCTAGAGGGCGCCAGTCGATCAGAAATGAAAGCCAAACACAGTTATTTCATCTTCTCCGGTTAAAATAAAGTATCGTGTCTAAATGTGATCATGTGGATTCAACATTTTAACCTTTGTTTAAAACAATAAAACTAAGTAAAAATGAGTCAAATAGAATTTTTTTATTTTGAATATAATTTATTAATATGTATAAATGATAATCAACTTTTTTTTGGTTTTGTGCTTTAATACATCAGCAAAATACTGTACCATTAGATAATGAAAAGGTAAAATAATGAACACCTCAACTGTGTGAGACATCCGTGCTTTACATTGATATATATATATATTGTAAAAAGTGATTAACCTGCTTTGTTTTGATCATTACACTGTGTGTCGTATGTGAGGCACTATTTTCCATTTTGGTCACATTTTCCAACTGCTGGTGGCTGAAACCTGCAGCCTGTTTCACTGGCTGGATTTATTTGTGGAAAAGATAATCGAAATGGAAGTGGAAACCATCAATGTCATCGCTTGTCTGCACTGAAAGCCCTACGTGACTGTTGACCACGCATATTGCCAATTTAAACACATATTCCGTGACACACTCTTTCAAAATCAAAACATACCTGTGTTCTTATGCAACCTGTCCTTTAACTCGCGCGCTCCGCTGGCAACAAGCCAGAGGTTCACACGCAACAGTGTGCAGGCCTGTTGCACTACAAAATCTAATCAGAAATCACAACAATCCTTTTCACAATACCTGACAGAACACATCTAGATAACCTAATTATTTCAATTACACCTGAACAAGAAATACCAAAGACCAACTATAAATCATCAAATGGTGCGAGATGCCAAACCCGCCATCCCTCAGAACAAACAACACCTGCCGTTTGCATGCAAAAGGGATTATACATATTTACTGCCAGATGCGCAGGAAATTGAATTAAAAAATGTACCTTTAGCTTAAAAAAACACCGTGTATCCTTGGAAGCTGAAACTACAAGTGTAAAGATGGAATTTCCCCTCTCATGTGATGTTAAAAAAAAACTAAAAAAAACCCCTTCCCCTCCCTCTTTGTGTGCCTCTTTCAAGAAAGCGTTGGCATTTCAAAGAACAGTGCGGCCTGAACTTTGTCTGCATGACACGATCCCCCTTTTATCTGCGTGGGTGGCGGGACCATCACTCTGCCAGTGTGCCACTGTCTGTCCAGACCCGTTATTTGGGGGGGGGGGGTTCGTTCCGTCGCTGGGTCACATCAGCAACACTTGCCATCACCTGTATCGCTTCTACTATCTACTTTAGAATATAATAATAGAATAGATAAATAAATAAATGAATACATTCTCCTTGGAACACAATAGGGCTCGATCCCCAATAATAACCTCATGGTCCAGAAGCCGGAGGTGTTTCTAGACTTGCTTATCTGGTGTGTGTGTGTCTGTGTGTGTGTTTTTGGATGCATGAAACAACCACAGAAACAGGTGACCCTTTGATGGGCGGTCACCATGGTACCACCGAGAGCGAGTGTGAGTCCGGCTGGGAGTTTGCGATTGCTGGACCATCGGAATAAAGTCGGCACAGAGTCTTCAAAAGCATAAAAACCCGGTAAAGCCGTTTACCGGGTGCGAAGTGTGTGTGCTAGAATTCAAGACGTCAAAACCCATCCTCACACTTTGCCTGGAGGCCAGTCACACGCACAGATTTCCAGGGAGCTGCTTCGGAGGCTGAGATGACACAGAAACGCGACCTGATTTGACCTGTTTGACGCAGGAGGGCCGACGTGAGACGTGATGCGAGATGGTTGGAGGCGTGCGCAGCCGTTATTGAGCTCCTCTGATGTGACAAAGCACACGTCCCGCCCGGCCAGCGCACATCAAGATCAAGATTTTTGAAAAAGGATCGTCCACCACAGACGTGCTCATTTTTCTTCAAATATGCCGTCGAACTCCGATGCTCTCCTCATCACGACTCTGATATGGAGACAAACTCTCACCACACGCATACACACAAACACACACACACACACACACGTAGATGTGAGATTTTATCAAAGGCAGGGGAATGTATGAACTGCAGTCTAAGTAGAGAGACACTGGTGTGCTTAATGGCACTTGTCATGGTAACAGGGGAAGACTGGCAACCTGCACGTACACACAAACCAAAACATCACAATCTGGGGCAGGATGGTGCCGCCTCTGCTGGTTACACAACCCTCCACGATAAAGGAGTGATATGCCTTTCTGTGAGGCTTATGTAAATTTTTGTGTCAGGGGGCCCCCGACGGGCCGGCCTCCATACACACCGATAACGGGTCAGACTTTGGGACTTTCGACTGTGAAAAAATAACAGAAAAACCGACTTGTACGGGCGACCACGGCGCATTATTTGAAGTGTTTGTATGCTGAATGTTCCCGCTTAGGAAGGAAGAAAAAAAAGATGAGGCCTCCTGGAGTTTTCTGGCTGTTTGCCAGGGGCTTCCAGCAGCCCCCGTCCCTGTGCTCATACACCTGCGCTCTCCTGACCGGCCACTGAACCAGTGCTACTGGGAGGGGAGAGTGTGTGTGTGTGTGTGTGTGTGTGTGTGGGGGGGGATAACCCTGAGATCATGCACTCTGGAAGAAATTTGAGGCGCTACATCGGGGCTGTGGCATCCCGAGGAACTGATGTGCGCTCTGTCTCAAAAACATTTAAACAGTGTGTGTAATAGTGACTTCAAGTAATCTACAAGTCTAATTTCTGTCAGCGACCAACAAGTGGCAACAGTCTGCGCGGCGTGCTGGCACTGCTCTCTTGGCATGTCACCCACGCTAATTATAACATCACACTTTTACAAGAGAAGTACGTAAACATTCTAAGTATGGCCCCATCTAACAGAAAAGTCTATTAAAGATCGGATAAATTACCATATAAATGGTGTTTTAATGACACGTTTTTCTTTTTGGGGGGTTTTAGCTGAAGAAATCACACCACCATTATGTCATAATCACACAAACAGTAATAAAAATGTGATCTTTTAATGTTCTCTGCTGGGCGAGAGGTGCTGCGTGTGTGATCTGCTCATCCTTGCCACTGTATCCCACAGGTACAATTTTCCGGCTGACTGGACACAGACAAGATGGGACGTGCTGAGGCAGGTGACCGGACCGGGGTTCGCTGCTCCTCTATGACACACACACACACACGCACACACGCACACACGCGGGAGGCAAAACACAACACGGCGTGATTTTGCAACCCCTGCAGACTATCAAATGGCTCATCGCGTTACAGCTATCTGATGCTGCGACGTCCCTGCGTGACATCAGGAATGCAAAAAAGTTTGTCCGGGGAAAACCCCCGCAGGGACTGTAGGAAAGTCGACATGTTTCTATCTATCGTCAGCAGCTTTTCCACCGTCAAGTATCAGAAAGTTACTCAGCAGCTTTTAGGCTCAGCAGGTCGTCTCTGTACAGTTGCTTTGTCAAAATGTGGAATCTCACAAAAATGATCTCAACTCGTCCACAATGAGTCAGATACAGGTGTGGCTCTTATATCTAATATGGACCTGTTGTATGACACAGATAACTGTTATCAATTTGTCATGTATGATAAATCAAATGAAATAAAACAATAAAATAAAATACAATAATTTTGAATTAAATCAAACTGAATTAGATTAAATCAAAATACAATAATGTTAAATTAAATTCAAATTGAATTAGATTAAATCAAAATACAATAATGTTAAATTAAATTCAAATTAAAGCTTCAGAATTATATATCTGTGTGCAATAGTATTTAATAATTCCTAACCAAGGGGACAAAGGTTTCTTATACGGCGCAGGTAGAAATACAAAAATTAAATATATATAAAAATCAAATTAACCTCATATTTTCAAATCTACCTACGTGATAAGAATGTTTGATTCTTTGAAAGATTTACTCACTGTAAAGAAGACCTGAAGACCACCTTTTACCCGTCTTTGGTCTTCTTTTTTTTGCACTCAGCCATCTGCCCAGTGCAGACTGGGCGTTTCTGTGCAAGGATGAGAAAACAAACTTGATTAGGTTCCCTCTCTTCGCACACTTTGAGCGGTTCATGATGTGCAATGCAGAGAGGCTGGGGTG
Organism: Mullus surmuletus; assembly: GCA_903171835.1. Classification (NCBI taxonomy): domain Eukaryota; kingdom Metazoa; phylum Chordata; class Actinopteri; order Syngnathiformes; family Mullidae; genus Mullus; species Mullus surmuletus. The sequence continues at coordinate 473,950 of CAESWR010002139.1, forward strand.
GGAGTGGGAGTGGGGGTGGGGGGGAAACAGATGGTGTATAGCTGCTTGTCTCTGACTACGCCGGCTGCTGACACTTTCCATTTGGAGGTTTTTTTTCTTTTTTCTTTTTCCTTCTTCAGGGAGGAGTGTCGATGACATGACATGCCCAATGTCAATTGCAGAAGGCTGAAAAGAGGCTTCCAGATGGAGGCTCTGGCGTTGACGTGGAGGAGACATGACTCCGTATGGATTTTGTGTGTCATTGCTGCCCGTCCTTGTATGGATTCATTGTGAGATCATCCACCCTCAACTTTCAACCTTTGATTTTGCTGTTGCAGCCCGAAGGAGGAAAAAACCCCTCTTTCAAGACAGTGAAAGAGAAATTTAAAGGGTGTTTTCCTGTGAATATGAATACAGTTCTTCTCTACTGTCAAATCTTCAAATGAGATAAACACAGACACATTTTAGCAGCAGCTACAATCGACATTGAGGACCATAAAGCTTCACAGCAGGTGAGACAAGTGAACGGCAGGTTGCACC
>CAESWR010002139.1:493380-504851 GCA_903171835.1 Mullus surmuletus
ATTAAAAATATTTAACCGTTTAAATTTCCGCTCAAAGAAAGCGGGAAAGTGAGAAGAGAGAAAACAAATATTTAAAAAAGTATTATATATATAAAAAACGTGAAGTCTGTTTTAAAAAAAACTTTTTTTAATTTTTGATTTTATTTTAAAAGCAATCGGCAGTGACCGCTGACGTGCGGGTTTGGGCTGAAAAAAATGAGCTGAAAGGAAATAAAAAAAAGTAGAAATAGAAAGAAAAGCTTCATAATTATTTATGATTGTGACTTTCACTCAAATGAATTATTATCGTAAGAATTACGGCAAAAATAAACAATAATAATAATAATAATAATAATAATAATAATAATAATGAATAATAACGCATTAGTTTATTTAAAATTGCGTGCTGCCAGCGCGCGCGGAGAGTGAGTGGGGGTGGCGAGCGGTGTAGTGTCACAGATGTGTGTGTGTGTGAGTGTGTGTGAGCGTGTGTGTGTGTGAGTGTGTGTGTGTGTTCGGAGGAGGCGATGGTTGGAGGGTGGAGTGACACCCTTCGCTACAAACCTGCCCACAGTGAGGAGACGGCGCGCAGACGGCGGCGGGCAGTGATGCTGCGAGGCTGCGTTCACCCCGACAACACCAGCAGCAGCATCTCCGCGCGTCAGGGCGCGACGCAGTGCACGCTGTGGATCAATCTGAGTCGGATGAATTAATTTCGGAATAACTCCTGAAAAGCAGCCCCCCCCCACCCCCCGCCCCCCCGCCCCCACCCCGATGCGCAAACGGGGACTCCATCAGCCCCCATTTAACGGGACCTCCAGCCTGCCATGTAACCGCCCGGGGTTGATGCCGAGCCTGAAACTCGAACCCCGGACCGCGGTGCGCTTGCTCTGCTGACGCGCTGATCATCTCCCTCCACCTGCAGGACCCCCCGACCATGGATGCGAGGCTGGAGAGGCTCGACCCGGTGACCGTGAGAGCGGTGCTGCTGGCGTGCGTCACGCTGCTGCTCTCCATGCAAGTGTGGCGCTGGCTGCAGCCGCGCTGCGCGTCCGCGTCCGCGTCCGCCTGCGCTCCGCCCGGACCCTTCCCCTGGCCGCTCATCGGCAACGCTGCGCAGCTCGGCGCGGCGCCGCACTTGTACTTTGCGCGCATGGTGAAGAAGTACGGCAACGTGTTCCAGATCAAGCTGGGCTCCCGCAGCGTGGTGGTGCTGAACGGGGAGAGCATCAAGCAGGCGCTGGTCAAGCAGGGACCGGAGTTCGCCGGCAGACCGGACTTCACCTCCTTCCAGTACATCTCCGACGGGGACAGCCTGGCGTTCGGCACCACCTCGGACTGGTGGAAGGTGCACCGCAGGGTGGCTCAGTCCACCGTGCGGATGTTCTCCACCGGGAACCCGCAGACCAAGAAGACCTTCGAGCGCCACGTCCTGTGCGAGGTCAAGGAGCTGCTGCAGCTGTTCGTGGACAAAACCGCGGAGCACGGACTCTTCCAGCCCCACACCTACCTGGTGGTCTCCACGGCCAACATCATGAGCGCCGTCTGCTTCGGCAAGCGTTACTCCTACGAGGACGAGGAGTTCCGGCAGGTGGTGGGCAGGAACCACCAGTTCACGGAGACGGTGGGTGCGGGGAGCATCGTGGACGTGATGCCCTGGCTCCAGTACTTCCCCAACCCCATCAAAACCATCTTCGACAACTTCAAGAGACTCAACCTGGAGTTTGGCATCTTCATCCGAGATAAGGTGGTGGAACACAGAAAAACCATCCAGTCCAGCACCATCAGGGACATGACGGACGCTTTCATTGTGGCGCTGGACCAGCTCAGAGACAAAAGTGGGGTCGCGCCCGAGAAGGACTATGTCCCCCCCACAGTGGGGGACATATTTGGAGCAAGTCAAGACACACTGTCAACAGCCCTGCAGTGGATCATCCTCATACTTATCAAGTGAGTCATTTATGATTTTATAGATTACATGTATATGAGGGTGCGGAGTTAAGTGGGTCATCAGGAGGAAAAAAGAGACACCTTCAAGCGGTCGTAAATCAAAGTGGCTCCTCATCCTGCTGCTTCGACAGACGTTGAGGAAGTTGAGGAAAGTTCATGTTACGTAACAGTCTGGTAGGGGAACCGAGTCTCAGGCAGGTACTGGCAGCGCATAAAGAGCTGAAACTGCACACCAGTGAAAGTCAATGAAGTGCCCAGTCAGCATTTTTCTGTGGCGGGATCTTTGTTACATTTCTCACCAGTTAGATTATAATCTGGATTGATTGTTTAATCCCATAAACACTTAGTGGTTCGTTCAAGGGGACAAAGTGATACAACTTGAAAGGGGAAAAACAAGAGTGTACCTGCTGTTTTTTTCCCCTTGTGGCTTTGATTGCCACATCAAATGTTTTTGTCCTTCACTTTCTGAGTGAGATTAAGCTTTTTGGTACATCCATGCATGATGTGGCGTCTGAACTGTGTGTCCCGGTTGGGTGAAGGTATCCGGAGATGCAGGTGCGTCTCCGCAACGAGGTGGACAAGGTGGTGGACCGCACCCGGCTCCCGTCCATCGAGGACCAGCTGAGGCTGCCCTACGTCATGGCCTTCATCTACGAGGTGATGCGCTTCACCAGCTTCGTGCCGCTCACCATCCCCCACTCCACCACCACCGACACCTCCATCATGGGCTACAGCATCCCCAAGAACACCGTCGTCTTCGTCAACCAGTGGTCCAACAACCACGACCCGGGCTTCTGGTCCCACCCGGAGACTTTTGACCCCCAGCGCTTCCTGGACCGGGACGGGGCGCTGAACAAGGACCTGTGCAGCAGCGTGCTCATCTTCTCGCTGGGCAAGCGGCGGTGCATCGGCGAGGAGCTGTCCAAGATGCAGCTCTTCCTCTTCACGACCCTCATCGCCCACCAGTGCAACATCGGCCCCGACCCGGACCGGCCCCCCACGCTGGCCTACAAATACGGCCTGACTCTGAAACCTCACGCCTTCTCCATATCCGTGTCTCTGCGGGACGACATGTCGCTGCTGCAGCGCGTGACGGAGCAGGCGCCGGCCTCGGAGGTCTGAGACGAGGCCCTGGGCGATCTCGCGCGCAGCGGGGGGGGAAAAAATAAACAGACACACGAGTAAAACATGAAGGCTGAAACGTTAGAGGACTTGTGAACTTTGTGGGCTGCGTGATTAACATATTTACAGGCTGGAATCTCAGGCTAACCTCGCTCTCTCGAAAGGTGTGACAGGTGATTGCTGACTTGCTTCTAAGTATTACCGAGCCAGGCAGGAGCGGACGGGGCGTCGCAGGCGCCACGAACAGTGAACGCGCCGCGTCTCGGATCCACATAGCAATTTGCATCTTCTCATTGATTCGTCACCAGTTCTCCTGCCAATCAACGTGGCAGAACTCCCCTGTGATTTCACAGAATCCTTGTGTCCCCAAGCGTTGTTGTCGCTTCACAAAAACGATGCAGCGGTTGCGGTTGGACCTGTGACAGTGATTTCTGAATGACCAGGCAAATAAGCTCACGGAGTACCTATACGTCTAACGCGTACAAAAACAATCGCGACTAATGTAGATTGTGATTATGATGTAAAAGTGTAGTAACTCAGGAACAAGGCCTTTGAGATGCCAAATGCTAGAGGGGTTCTCAGGAGGTGCACCCAGAAGACCCACCGTCGACAGCATGTATGAAAAGGCTAAATCAGATCAGTGTTATTCAGTCATATTTTTTTTTTTTTTCGTCAATTGTTGCTCATAAAAAAAAAATGACATCCAAGGGCAATTTGCAGGTGATCCGATCAAGCTCGTGCATCCCAGAATCTGTAACATAACGCCAGGCTGTGGCGTCCAGCGACGTGTAAGGAAACAAGGAGCTGCTAACATCTTTAGCATGAGCCGAAGGGTGATTGGCGATGACTGAAAGAGTGAGTTTCCTCTGCCGGACCCCCGGCCTGGTTTACTGCTGCGTGACCCCCGATGACCTCATGGGCAAAGTGAAAAAACAGCCAGCTTGTTCAGGTCACTTCGAAATTGCCTCTTTAAGAGTGAATGTGTCAGAAAGCTGCTCTATTAAAAAAAACTTCTATTTCCTGATGCCAGTAACCAAATGATTTAAGCCTTTGTGTAATCTACAGTGACAGTTTAGCTGTTTGTTTTTGAACTCTACTTCAGTTTGAGTCCTGTATGTTGATTGTAACATTTTGAGTCGTGTATTTGTTGCTGTTTCTTCTTCACATAATAACAAATATAAGGGTAAATGTTGAGACACAGTTTAGTCTACCTATGTTCTATGACAGAATCGACCCACACTTCCATAAGCAGTCATGGAGCTCATTCTGAAACAAGGAACTAGAAAACAAGAACAGTTCCATTTTAAAAAGAAAGAAAGAAAAATCAGTCCACGTATTTAGAAAGAAAAACTGAAAACATAATTTTTAGGGGATTTAACACCAGTAAACACCAAACTAAAAATCAACATGTATGAGAAATACTTAGCATCAACACCGACTGTCTCGTGTTTCTTTGTTGAACCTAATTTAGATGAGTGAATAAAAACACAGAAAGGAATATTTACCCCTTAAAGCTTTTGTCAAACACATCTGTGGTGTTGCTTCCTCTTGCCCAAAAGTTTTAAATGCAAGTGTACAGTTATAATAAACAGATAAAGTCATTTTCCTTTGTTTTTTTGTGATGACATCGTTCCCCAAAAAACCAAACAGATCTGGCCGTATGTGTAGTTTATCTGCTCGGTGTAACAATTCAAACGGCATCACCGTGGGCTCCTCAAACGAGCCGTTGTCATCTTGCCAGGTGAGGTGGGAACAAAGGGGAAGTGTTTGGGAGATCCCTTTCCCTGCGCAGCCTTTATCTCGCCCTGCCAGAACATCCTGTACTTGATCAGCCAGAGGCTCGCCGCCAGCCGACCGGACAACTTTTCAGAGTGCGTGACAAATTCAGATAAAACTACAGTAGATGACGTCTGATAAGGTGCTCTCCGTGCTCCCTTTGCTGCAAAATCAAACCTGAAGACTAAATAGTGCCAGCGCAGTGATTTGTGGCAGTTAGCCAAGTACAATCTTCATCAATCAGAAGGAAAACACAAAGTTGCTGCTGCACCTCCTGTTTAATATGAAGTCTGGTCTTTCTGCGAGCCGACGGGACGTCAAACGATTCTGAGAAGATGCGAGAGGGTGACATCACGGCCGGTTTCCCAGGTCTGGTATGACGGTGACGTGAGGGCAGCGAATTGTAGAAATCAAGTATGCTGGAGGAGAGAGGCCACAAAGGTCAAACAGGTGCATAGCATGAGTCGGGACAGACGCACACTAAAGCTGTGGTGGAATAAGCCTGCAGAGATGAAATGAGGTAATGGTGTAAACGCACCTTGCTGTGTGTCATCACGGCTTTGGGCTGTCAGGACCGCATTAACAAGATTAGCGCGAATCTCTTTGTTTAATCTGAAGTTAGAGGGTGCACGCAGACGGCATGCAGTGGGTTTGTGTAACTCAGCTGAGCTGCGATTGCAGGGGGGGGTGAAGAACGTTAGCAAGATGGTAAAGATGCTGTGTTCAGAAAAGGCGAAGGACCGATAAGGGCTCAGGAATGAAGACAGAAGTGTGCAGAGATGTCAGGTTGTGGTCAACTTTGACTACATTTAACATGCAGTCAATATTGGGGTTAAGATACATATTCCAGCTACTGAAACTTTGGGAATAACCCGTTTACATGCGTGAGCAAACAGGGTTATTCCTGTACATGGTCACTGTAATCAATTGGAATATCCCGATGAAACCAACCGATGCAAACTCTGCTTGCTGCAACTTTACGCTCACCTTTTTGTGGATCTGGTTATCCTGCTACTTTCTACCATCTCCAAATGCCAGGATGTTTGTGTCTTTCATCACATTTACGAAGTGGTTGGTTTCCTCCTCACTCCAAAAGTGTGGCGTGCTGTTGTTCTTGTGTTTGGTCATGTTGACAAATAGTTCCTGTACTCAAAAGGCCAAGATTCCTTGCCAATAGAACATGTGCAGAACACAAATGTTCATTTTGATGGAGAGATCCTGATAGGTTTATACACAATCTAATATTTAGCTTAGAAAAGGAGTAACCCAGGGGTAATATTCAAGTTTTTAAAAACCAAATGGGTTATTGCTATTTACATGGCTGCATGTAACTGGGATTTTGCCAATATTCTGGTTAGAAAAGGTTTATTTGATTGCATGTAAATGTAGCCATTGTTCAGACTAAACCCTCAGATCGGGCCGCTTCAGATTGACATGGAAAACATCAAGATTTTTGTTACCTTTTTTTTGCAAGCAATACGGTACAATGTCATCAGGCAGAAACAGGAAATTCAAAAACACCCATTGAAGGAGGGAACAGCTGTAAACCACCTCTGCAGCTGTCTCGACCGAGGTGCTAATAAAATCAATTTTCATGACTGTATAAACAAACACCTGTGCTTATTAGGGAGGCACCTACTTAGAGCGGCTTGAACACGGAGAAGAATTCCGAAACATGACGAGACTGGCGGGAAGTTTGCTTGAAAGTGATCCAGTGGCAAATTCAAAATGGTCCTGGCATTAAGTGTAGAGTTTGGGAGAGGGAGAGAAGATGCAACTCCACAATCAGTTACACTCACGCATGAGCCTGCTTTAATGTTTGTCTTGGATTAAAACCCCTTTTAGTTGTTTATGATTTCAAAAGTAAATCATGATACATTTTAATTATAAGTTACAGAAGCCGGTGTTCCTCATAAAATACAATAAAGCTTACATGCACAAAAACAAGCTTATGTTCAGGGAAAGGAACAAACTGGCACCTCTCATCAGGATTGCACAGATTTAATTACAGACTGCAGTACCATGATTCACTCAGTGCACACTGTAAAGTATAATCTCTATGTAGTGCATCAACGTTTACGTAACTATGAAGGATAGTGTACTTGCTTTGGCGTTTGAAAATAAAAATAAAATAAAAATAAATCAAGTACATTCAGTGTGGTGGTAGAAAAGTTACAAACAAAACTTTCCATGATTCAGGTAGCTTTAAAAACACAAAAATAAAATCAAAATAAAATTCAGCAGACTGCAAATCCAGAATAAATCTCTAAAGTAAACAGACACGTCCAAAATGCATCATGTTAACATAATTCAATAAAAACAGGAATAAAAATGATTAGGAATGCATAAAGCTAATCCTGTCAACCGTCGAGTTTAAATAGGTCCTGTGTAAAGACAAATTCAGACAAACACAAACAGCATCACATGTTGCCGGGACAACGCAGCAGTCACGACACAGACGGAAAACCAACGCAAATGCAGTCGCTGGCTGCACATCACTGAGGCTTCTGCTCATATTTTTTTGGTGAGCGTTCTGATGAGGGTCCCTCATATGACTTTTGTATGAGAAATTGTAATAGAAACTGATGCAGATCATATGTATCTAAAATAAACCGAAACCTGAGAAACTGATCTGACTAACCAACATTAACTCTCGTCTCATCTCCTTTCTGGGATTTCAGTCATTCTTACTCATTGTGCTGCATTCTTCTGCCATTTTGCATTAATAGAGTCTCGATATGGTGTCAAAAGTAGCCACAATTAGATGTTTGCTGATAATATTGTGTTGTGTTAATCTCAAATAAAGTGCCGGTTTTGCACACAACTTTAGAAATTGTACAAAAGAAAGCATAAACACCTGATGATCAAAGTGTTTCTAGAAAGGCTGACGTTTGAAAGATCTCGTCCAAGTACAAAATTTGATGCCAAAAGAGAATGATGGTGATTGGAAGGTGATGGATCGAGGAAGAACGTGGAACATGGTTCTGCTACATGGTTAAGTGAAGGGAACACGCTCAAGAGCCAATTGCCTCATGATTTAAATGTGTCTTTGTTTGATGAACTATTGGTTGCCGCCGCTGTCATGAGAGCTGAGCGGCAGCGGGGGGGGAAGTGTGTGATGAATGTCATACTTAGCTGCTGGACAGCTGCCAGAAGCAACAAGCACCGCTCACAGATCTCACGAGAGAGAGATGATAAAGAGAGAAAATGTGTTCACGCTGCATAATGAGCCCGGTTTGAATAAACCTGGGGCGTGGCTCCGAGAGGCTGTGTGCATGTGAACGCAGCCGGGGGAAGTCGACGCTGGCCTGTATGGCGACGAAGTGAAAAGGGCAGGGGGTCAAACAGTGATCACAGCATTCCAAGATCTTTGTTTGGGTGGGCCATTGTCTGGCTTTTGTTATTGCCACGTGACTGTGTGGTGGGAGACACAACAAAAACAGGACGGAACAGGAAGGAACAACAAGTCCTGTGGCTCAATTTTCCAAAAAGTGACATGTCTTTCTTTGTCGTCAAGGAAACGCTGTATCTCCCAGACACACCGGGATAAGATCCCCCTTATGAGAGTGAATGTCAGCTACACACTGCTGTACACATCCGGCTACACAAACAATCACACGCAACTCAATATAATTTATAATTAACAGTAAAATTCTGACAAACACACACTCTCATTCAAATCCTTATCTGACTGATTTGGTTCAGCCGAGTACCTAAAATCAGTTTCCACTTTGATTAGTCTACAACACTGATTCTAAAAACTGTGGGACATTTCTGCCTCACTTGCTCCCAATGATGATGTATTGTCCCAGCTCATCTCTCCACTCACAGAGTGAATCAACACGACGGTGTCTTGACACACACAGACACATGCTACACGGAGCACATGGGAGGTAGACTTCCAAAGGGGGTGTCAGACTCCGAGCGCCGGGACGAGTAGGTCCAGCTCCTTCTCCGCCTCCTCGTCCTGTGGACAGGCACGTTATTTTTGGGACTCGCACTGATTTTATAAAATTGCTTGAATCGCGATGGGAGTTTGTGCATTGGACGGCGATGATTCCTACCTCTTTGGAAGTGGCGTCCATTGAACGAGCTGCTTCACACATCCTTCGTGCGTTTTCCCTTTGTCCCATGTCTTTGTAGCACTGGCAAGAAAAGATTTAAGAGCTCAAACTCAATAATTGGGCCCTGGGAGCTAAATCTGCCACTGAACTCTGTGTTTATGATACTGACCTTGGCTAGAAAGACATAGTTGAGTTTGGAGTATCTCGGTTGGATCTCCTCGACCTTAATTAAAACCGAAAAGTTCCAGTTACCACCAAACTGTCCAGCATACGGAAATAAAATATCAGTCTATAGTGTTGTCCTTATAGACAGAGTTTAAGCGCCACAGTAACTCTTGAACACAGACACCAGTTCGTTCTTGACACCAAACCTGTAAAAAAAATCCCACAAGGTCTTTTGAGATGTTATTATGTTGGCCTCTCACCACTAAATTGTAGTTCATTCATTCAATTCAATGGAAATGTTTTTACACAGTGCCAATTCATATCAATGTTACATTAACCATAAGCTAAAAACTAGCTAAAAAAAGAAACCCTGGAGCAGAGCCACTGCTCAGGGTGGGCGGCCACCCTGCTTCATCAGGCTGAGTTAACAGGACCACAACCTTTGACAACAAAAGTTTCAGTTTATCTTTAAATTCAATTGAGTGTTCATGGGGACAGAATTCATCATTAGCATCCTCAGCTTCTTTGTTTTTACATTCGAGGCCCAGAGACTTGTTCTTGATAAGAGGGCATGATTTGAAATTATGACGCCTCAAGCCAGAGCCACTATGGTAACATTACTGCCCATCTGAAGTTGAAAGCAAAGAAATTAAGTACACAGATTTGGGAATGTCATAAATTTCAACCAGTAATAAAATTTAAGTTTGATAGATTCATGTCAAAACTCCCAAGTTTGTCTGGTTCCAGGTTCATAATAAGGGTTGTTAGACACTAGCGTTCTTCTCTAACTGCCGCATGATGCCGTCTGAAAAGCTAAACGGCTCCTCTGGAGGCTTCACTCAAGGACACGAACGGCGTGTTTCAGCAGGGACCATTAAGATCAAATTGATGGGTGAGATATCCACAAGACGAAGGAAGAGGAGGCATGCACGAAACCATTAGCCTTAAGCTTAATTCATTTCTCTACTATGTAAACATTCAGAATGCAGGAGCAAACATTAAGCCTTTGTAAACAAGACAGGATTGGGCTTTTCAAAAGTTGGCTGGAGGAAACTGTCGACAAACAGAAGACACCCCCAAGTCCACGGATCAGAAACAATCCTGTATATCAATGTGAGACACGACGTGTGATGTCGAGGAATGTGAGGAAGAATGAACGCACCTTTAGAAAATTCTGCAAAGCGTCCTCGATCGTGGCGCTTGGAGGTTCTCCGAAAAGTGTGGCGGCCACTTTCCTCTCAAGCCACGATAACTGGGCAACCTGCAAATCACACACTTAGACTTAAGAACTTTTTGTTGCAATTTTTCATGTTAACTTGCACAAAACACAATAATCTTTTTCTTAGATGTACTGTCTTGTCAGTGTCGGTGGGTCTGTTAGTCATCAGCATCGTCTCACCTCACCAGGGATTAAAATTGTACACAAACCGGTCTACTTCCAAAGCTGTCTCTCTGCCTCCTCACTGGGCCTCCAGGAAGTGTTGGGTGGTTATTTCAGAAAAACCAAGGTCTAGACATGTTGACCCTCACCATGCCTGAGTCAGTTTTTCACTCATAAAATGTTATTCTAACAATAAACAAGTTGCAGCTGACTTATTGCCCGATTATGAGGTAATGTGATTAAGCTCCGCCCACCTACAAGTTCAGTTAGAGACACATCCGCAACTTCTGGGTATCTGCAGTGATTTGGTCAACTGGAAAAACTACAAAAAAGCTAGAGTTTTGTCTGTACAGCGCGAAGCTCTGTTAGCTCTGTAAAAGTGTTAAAATCATCTCTGGACGGAGCTTTAACCTCACCGAGAAAACTTTCCTCCTGTCAAAAATGTGTGTTCATAACCGACTTACAGCTCAACAACTTGTGAACGGACTTACTTTAGCTATCTGCAGGAATTTCTTGCTGGCAGAATTATTTCTTTCTTCGTCTAATTACTCAAATTAGTCTGTGAGGTAACGGCAGCTCAGCTAAACGCTCAAATGGTTAATTAGGCCACGTATCATTTTTCTTAACTATGTCCCCGGCTAACACACAATTCCATGGCTTTCTCCATTACCTTGCTACTGACACTTCTCAGCAGACGATTGCGGCCGGGAACAAGCCCGGGTCAAACATGTAATATTCCTGCCTCGCACCATTCATCAAAGCCACGTCTAATTGCAGGTGTAGCGTTGCTTTGGCGTCATCGCGGGAGCTTTCAAACAGAAGACTGAATGCAAACAGTAGATCATTGTTGGGCGCGAACACACCAGAGGCGGCCTATAAAACTCAATCCTTGTAAACATCAGGTGTTGTGGCTCCAAGTTTTGCGCCGTTTCTCACTCTGGCCCGTGTCACCGACGAGCGTGAATTATGGAGTTTAATCGGAGTAATTTTTTATAATAGCTTCCTTCCTTTCTACCACTTGAGACGAGTGGCAC
>CAESWR010002139.1:514547-524737 GCA_903171835.1 Mullus surmuletus
TGAGCAGTGTTTCAGATGAGGAATGCACCACCGGGGCCTGCACAAATACTCACGGGAGTCATGCCATCAGGCCCACTCCGCACAACTAATTAAAAGCGAGGGGATTTCACAAGCAACAATGGGGGAGGTACACAGAGGGGCTCTCCTGATTCCCTCTCTTCTTATTTGACGGGGAATTGCTTGAAACTTTGAAGGGGGGATTTCTTGCTGTGCTCAGATGGCTCAAACGTCCCGCGACGCACTAAAAATGTGAAGCCACGGCGCCTTGGTGAGTGTGTGAAAACCGCCACCGACGTACAGGAAATGCAAATCCCATAACAGAAGACCATCAATCACTTTTCCGGTGCCTATGTCAGCCTCGGCGAGCAGTCGGGATGTGTTTACATTCTTGAAGGTGAATGTGATGCTATCGGGTGGCCAAGTGGGTGATCTGTGAGTGGGTGATCTGCGAGTGGGTGATCTGCAAGTGGGTGTCATCTGCAAGGTAAACTGCTACAACCTTAGGCGGCGCTCGACTAAAACACGAGGGGGGGGGGGGGGGGGGGGNNNNGGGGGGGGGGGGCTTTGCTTAGCGCGTTTCCGTGTGCGATCCATACTTTCGAGTCAGACAGCTGCTCCAGGCTGATATGCCACTCAAAAAGAACAGCATCCCCCCCACCACCACCACCACCTGCTCCTCCATCGGGGAAAGTACCTGTGTTACATTTTCACCCTGTCTCATGGCATTAACTGGAAGGCTTAACTGGATTAGAATTCAACCATGACAGTTTCAAACATGGAGGTGAGGCCATCCCACTGCTCCTCTCAGCAGCGCCCCCTTGATCGACTTTTTTTGTTTGTCGTTTTCAAGCGCAGAAGGGAAGATGTGGACCGTGGAAAACACACAGCGCCAGGACCCACCACTGATGACTGTCGGCACACGTCGGGTCCAGCGACACAGCCTCCTCGCCGACTCTCTTCCCTGAAATGACAGACAACAGACCTTAATGCATGACGCAGCGCATTTGTTCTTGCAAGACAAAAGCAGACAATCAAGCGGCGTGTTTACGGAGGAAACACACTGGGGATAAACATAAACCAGAGAAGCATCACCGGCTGCTGGAATGATGCGGCCCAAATGTGAAACAATCCAGGAAGAGAACTCTCAGTGGAAAGTGCCTCATTCCACCTGTTCTATTAATACCTGAATGAGGGTAAAATAAGACGTCACTGTGCTTTAAACACTCCTCTCATAACACCAAACACCTTCATAAGGGAAGCAGGAAGAATCCACCAACGTCACTTTTGATTAACATCAATGATAAAAGGATTACTAATAAGTTAAACCTGTTGGCAAAGTCACTTCAACCTGTTGGCAAAGTCACTTCACAGAGTGCATTAAAGAGGAAAGAAAACATTAGTGTCTATTGTTAAAATGTTTTATGTTCATAACAGGGAACAAATCAGAACATTGCTCAGAAGCAAAAGAGTTAACATCACTTGTTGTGATACAGTTTGTTACATAATCAGGGCGAGTATGATGATGAATTCATAACTAATGAATGCTTCCCTCCTCAAAAGGATGACTCAGTTACAAGCGAGATTACGCTTTGATTCTCGTGGACAATGCCGTGCTTGAAAGATTACCCTTGTGGTTAATCCTACCAGGTCCACTTACACCACAGGCTACTTAAAAATGTGCAGCTTTTGCCAATTTTCACCGGAGTCAATCGTCCGAAACCAGCTATCCGAGATGAAATGTTTATGTTTGATGTCCAGAAGAGAAATCCTGATGAATGAGTTACACAACAATAAAAAGTAGATATTATTAGATTACCAGTTTCGGCATGACTCTTCTTCTCCTCCTGAGTGGCGCTGATGTCGTGAACGTCGCAGTACGCTCGGACGAGTCTCCATAGAAACAACGAGTTTTGTCCATACTGGCAAAGGGACGACAGAATTCATCAGCTCAGTCGGTGAGCGAGCAAAATTGACCACGAAATAGACATGCAGTGCACCTCCTCCCGCTGCTCCAGCAGGACGTCCAGGCTTTCTCTTTTGTCAGATTCGGAGCCGTGATGCAGACGGTCGATCCTCTCCAGGAGAACCAACAATGGGTCCGCCGTCTGCTCCTCTTCCTCCCTTTGCTCTTCGTCGCTTTGCTCCTCGTCCTCGGAGTCGGTCAATGCAGTCATGTACCTGGAAGCACAAGAGAAATTCAAGTTAATGGAAGCAATTTATGGCAAAGAAAATCTTTTTTTTGACGTGTAAATGAAAAAAATAAATGATACAGCAGGATTTAATTGCTCAATATATATTTAAATGTGTATATATTTGAATTCTCCATTTTCGTCACCATTTGGTTCAGGTTGATCTGCAAAACCACTTCATTCGGCTTTAGCAATTAGACCAATCCATTGTATTTGGAAAAAATAAAACCTCTGAGAGCATTAACCACATGTTCGAAAGACTTTCTGTACACGGACGGGCCTTTGAAGAAAAGATCTCTGACACAGGTGCTGCAGCATTTTGTCATCATCAATTTGAGGGGGTGAAGTCAATCAAATATCTGCTTTCAAACATTATTTTCACGAGATGTTCCCTGTGAGGGGCTGACTACCAGCAATTAATGGTGCGCCACTTGTTTACACAAGTGGGTCACTTAATTGTTTAGAAATCGAGCGTCTTGACGACTTAACACAGCACTTCCAGATACCTGAAGGCTTTTCTGTAAACACAGAGACTTGTTTGTCAGGGTGAGGCACGCAACACACACATTAGACGTTTTATGATGCCCTTTCAACTACCGTAAGTATGTGCTTACACCTTAAGCTAACACTTAAAAAAGAAAAAAAAATCCATATTAACGGTATAGGTAGCAATGAAAGACATAGACAAGAGTGAAAATATGAACAGCCTCTATTAAGTGTTGGCAGGGAGCACATGTGCGTCATTGGTGGTTAAGGGAATATTTTGGGCTGCGAGCCACGGTTCTGGCGGGATGTGTCGGAGCGGGCCACAGACAGAAACACCACAGACCCAACAGGTGCCTTGTGCCGGAGGGCGGCTTCCTGACTCCGCCCCAAAGCACACATCTTCAAACATGAGCGCTGTGATTACAGGCCAAATATGAGGAGATTTTCTCAAGTCAAGAATGACACTGTCAAAAGCGCCGCGGCTGACAACAAAAACAATGAACCCGCGTTGGTGATTTATTTTGTCTGACAAAAACTTTGACCACAAGTAAAATTGTTGGCAATAATGTAAGTGCTTTTCTGTTGATATAGATTTTTCTTTTACAATTGCTGATAAGGTGTGCACTTAAGGTGTTTGCACATACTTAAAGTTGAGGGAAAAATTATCAGTGTGAATCAAGGGGACTTTTGCATGGATATTAAATCTAAATATTCAAAATCTGCATTGTAATTGGAGCCAAAGAAAATAATTTGAAATGTTTTGGGACATTTCGATGGACATGTCTAGCTCAGCGTATTAAGGAACCAAAAACATGAATTATTGGAGGCTCTACATGTTTTCTTGAACAAATTGGAATCAGCCCTAAAATGTAATATTCAAAGCAATTTGATGAAAAGGGGATTCATGTGAACCATATTGCAATAAGCAATTGCCGTATAAATGTTATTACGGGTATTATATATTTCTCTGGACCTCTGACCTTAAATGAAAAGTAGATAGCAACCTTTGGCACTGCAAGAAACCTCAACTTTTATCCAAATTTTAATTTTTACATGATTGTATCCTGTTATTTGGTGGATCTATTGCCAAAGCCGATTACAGTACATCCCCCTCTCCATCAACCCTGCAGTAAACCTTGAAAGCTGAAGGCAAGGCTCAAACCAGTGATTGGCCAACACATTTGAGCTTAAAAAAAAAAAGAATGGGTGTGCTTCTGTGTTTAACGACTGTTACGGTCTTCTTCTTTGTCCGTCTGCTCAAAACAGGGCTGGGCTTTGGTTATTGTACAACAAGTCATTTTATTGGACCAGTGTCATTCATTCATACCCTAATTCATTCATTCTTTTGTCCTTTTATTCATTCAGCGGTCTGTTTTACCTCCCTCCCTGCAGTTATTTGCTCAGTTTAGCCGGAGCGACAGCGATCAGAGTACTGAGTGTTCAGCGCATTCCTGTCACGCCATTCCACGGCTCATGAATGAGTTGAAAGAGTAAGGACGCTAAAGATCTATTTGTATAACTGTGCGTGTTAATGTACAGTATATATGTCATGCAAGAACCATTATTTTCCTAGCGATGCTGCTCTCCGTGCACAGCTGTGAAAGAACATGTCCAAATATTAGCATTGCCATTTCAACACTTTGTACATAATAAACCGGCGTTCTCCCGTATGTCTCGCACACAAGAAAGGAAATGAAAACAGTTTACACAGGCGACAAATGTTCAACCGCAAGTACCAAAACATACGAATCAATACAAGCAAGTTGAAAAAAAGAGGCTAAAATCATGAGCTAAAGCCTCGCAAGCAGCCAACAATCTGAGTTGGCTGCAGATTCACCACGTGACTTTAATGGTTCTCTGACAATCATGACAGTTGGACGTTAGTTATGTTTCTAGTATTAATACACTGGTTGATGAGTGATCATTTAAGTTGTACAAGCCTTGGCCATTTTTCCACCCGTACTCAGGTCAAGGGGTGTATTACTATATTATATAATAACTATAATAAGTGTAATGGCGCACTTTCAAAATGTATTTGTGTAAAAATCTTTCAAAAGGGGAGGAGTGGTGACATTTGCACAAATGATTGCTTTCTATTTGCACGATTTATATTCAATGAGGTAACAAAAAGGATCAAATTAAGTACTCAACTGGTATTGGTATCGTTTTAAGGGTACTGGTATCGGTACTGTATCGAACATTTTCAAACGATAGCAAGCCCTGTATTTCACCTTTCCTTTTTTTGAATATAGAAGGGAGGGATGTGAGCTGGGTCACTATTTAGTTTGCTGACTGCTAATTTTTGTTTGCTCTTTGTGATCACTTTTATTATGAGTATGTGCATGCATCATGAGTTGACCACCTTTACTTCCCATAAATGAAAAGTTACATTTATTTGCGACCTCTGTGAGTTCTTTAGCCAAGTGTGTCTTTGAGACTGTTAGAGACTATTCTGTTCTTGGAACTCACGACATGCGGCATAAGCAAACAGGTAACATAGGATAGATGACATGTTGTACTGTATTCCAAGTGTCACATACCATTATGATCAGTACTAGTGTGTACTAGTACACATTTCTCAGAATTATTCTAGAGATGTTTTTACACTCAAAGCACAGTACAATAAAAGCACAGTGTACATACGTATACATACGTTCAATAAAAGTACAATATACTCCAATCCTAATGATTTCCCTATGAATATTATCATTTAAAAATCCACTTCTTAATCCAAACACTATTGTCTGTTGGATTGTACATCTACTATGCATTCTAAAGAAGGTATTCCAATACTGATGAGTAAAGACCCTGTGTATTTTTTTTGTGGCAAAAGCTGCTTTTCAATTGCCCATTGTTTACTCTCAAAGGGTATAGAACAATCAAGCCACGCTGTCTGGGTTTGCAGCACTCCACTAACTGTGCAGTTATCCAAGCTTTTTAACCTCGAACCCTTCAAGCTCCCGATGTGTGTGTGAGTGTGTGTGCTCGCTACAGGAGATCAATGTTTCAGTATAAAGAACCCATGGGGGCAATGAAGGGAGCTCTCAGGAGCGCTTAGCTAAGGCCGTCTCCGAGGTAACGCCGGTCAAAACAAACCCAGGTTACCATCCCAACATCTCTGGGCCTTGGAACACGCAGCCCGGCTTATTCAGCGTGTAGCTCCAGTGACAACCTTCCTCCACCAACAATGGCTAACTGGCTGAAGTGGGCTGAGTTTGTTAGTCTTTTTCCATCGGTGGGGATTGACATGCTAACCTCCACTTTCCCACTACCGCTGAGCTCATAATCTCAGCGGGCTTCTAACCATCTGCATCCTCTGTTGGAAAAAGACTAGAAAATCTTGTGAAAAATCCCCTGTCACTCATTTGTCAAAGATGACGGCAATGAACGCAATAATTCATCCGGTGTGTACGTGCCATCACAGCCCTCTAATTCATAGTAGCCATAAATAGCACGTATGCTGTTTTGTGGTTACACATTGTTCCTTAAATAGAAGCAGGAAGAAACTAATTTAGGGACTGGAGTTGGTACACAACTGTACACACATACAATGCTTTGGTATTTGAACCTGCCAAAAGGCAAAGGGCCAGAAATACATCTGAACAGGTGGGTGCAGTGAGGATGACACCTGCATTTATAAAAGAGTGAAACTGAAGACAGGAGCTGCAAAGATAAAAGAAAGTGTGTCACGGCTGAGAGGGACCTCAAGTGTTTCAATCCTCTAGCAGCCACACGACAGTCACGCATCTTGGGAAGGAGCACTGAACTTGGTATGTATGTCGTCGTGTACTATCTAGATATAAAAAACGTTTTCAAAAAGTCCTGAGTGCTTAGTGTTGTGCCGAAGAATGGCGCCGCTGCACACTAGGAGGCTCAGTCACAAATGATGGCCAGACGCAAAAAAGCTCTGAGCCTCAATTAAAAAATGATCAATGACTCGAGGTTCCTGGACACACTGTTACTCCTGTCTGAGGGGTATCTGCTAACGTAATCGGAAAAATATGAAGGTCTCTGCCCACAATGTCATTTCTGATTAAATAAATCAACAAAAAAGTTGTCTCAAAAATGTCATTACGGTTTGTAACAAAGTTTCAGTCATCTTTTATTTGAGTAAACATGAGAAAATGTAGTAAGTAAATGTTTTCTTTAATATTCCTTTAAGAAAATAACTCATTTCTGTCCGCCTGATGGATGCCCAGTGAGTCTGCTTTTTGTCTTTTCCTACGCCTGGTGGAAACATCTGGGTGGATTCTGAGCTGCTGCGCCTGACGCTTGTGAGCTCGCCGCAGCTGTCTTCACCTGCTCACTGACGGAGAATGATAGTGACAGTGAGCGAAAACAGATAAACGGCAGGCTCCTGAATTCTTTAAAATAAATACTACTGCATGAAAAACCGTTGGGAATGAATCAGACTCATCTGCTCTTAACCATCAGCAAAGTGATTCATTGTTAAAGTGAAAATGCTCTTTATTGGGGGGTTTAACTGCATCACAGAGGACCTGTCAGTCATCCAGAGACCCAGTCAGTTTATTAATAAACGACCAGCCAATAAGCGCGGCTGAATGTGGTGGACGTGCCGAACCGCCGGGCCAAAATCTCCCATGACGTCACAGGGAAGTTTGGGTAAAGCTTTTAATCACGGAGCAGACAATGAACCCCTTTAGATGCCTTTAAAACATTTGTGCCTGTGCTGATCGGGCTTGCCCATCACTAAACAAAACCTTAAATCTGCTTAAATCAACAACTATCCAATATCATAAATTGCCCTTTTTTGGGGGGGGCAGGGTTGTTAAAAAAAAAAAAAGAGTGATAATATCCTTGAGCTACTGCGACGTGGTGTGAATTAACTCAGCGGGAACTGTTCGCGGAATTACAAGTTCCTACAAGACGCCTTCAAATGAGGCCTTTGACAGCTTGGCACACCGGCGGCTTGATTGATGGGTTCTCTTACCTGCAGAGGGGGAGCTCGAGGAAGCCGTCGTGACACAAGGGCAGTGAATGAAGCAGCTGGAAGCCCCCCACACACTCTTTTTTTTTTTTCTTTTGCAGTTGCTGTTTGGATTGGATTGACACCGCCGTCGCTTTTGACACCGTGTCCCACTAACTGCCGAGATTACTTCTGCAGAACTTTACATGCTTTGCTACAACAGCTATCAGCCATCACCGGTCACAGCTGAGGAATCTCTGTCAACACGCAGCCAAAAAACAACCAAAAAGATACTGGAAACTGGTAATCTTGCAAAGGTAGACGCCCTCAGAAGAGTAAAAACAGGCCTAATTGGGAAGGGTGACATGTTTGCATTCTCCCACCGACTTCGACTCGTCTCGGGAGATGTTCACTGGGCTTTAAATTTCGACAAATGTGTAATAACGGCACTTCAACACCAAATCCGATACCTGTGGATTGAGCTCCAAAGCACTTCCAAACCGACACGCATAAAGAGCACCTGAAATGGACGTGCAGATTAATGTAACTGGCTCCCCTGGGTGGTGTGTGTGTGTGTCTGTGTGTGTTGGGGGGTGCTACACAAATTCCCTAAAGGGCTGGAATTTCTTCAACCATTCCCAGTAGCCCCCACACCCTGTGCTAGTACAAATAACAGAGCGGCAGGAAGGTCTCTTTAATTATGGGAGGTGTGTGCGTGATGCGATTTCTTTTAAAGCGTAATAACCCGACCTGTAATTAAAGCATTTGATGCGGCCGACGGCTGCCACTCAAAGCTGGCGCACCGCATCTGCTAGAGGGTAGTCTTATGTCTCAATCAGTGGCGAGGGGTGCGAGGGGTGTATCTGTAACGAAGGAGAACGTGGCTTTTCCCCAGTAGAAATATATTTTCAAAAAGATATTTTGTGTTGCTTTTCCATACTTAAGTCATTTCTGGACAGTTTTTATGTAGTTTTAAAAAATGTATTGCACTGCATAAGATCCTTTTAATAGCCTTTTTTTCACCATTTCAACTTAGCAAAGTGAATAAATGTGTTTTTGTATATTTGTGTATTTATATGAATGTTTCAACAACAAAAAACAGTATCAATAAATATAATAATTGAAACTTACAAAAACAAAATTAATAGTAACAAATCTGGCTCTTAAGCGAAATTTGTGATCGAGAATTTTTTTTAAATTGGCATGAGGGAGGCCATATTCTTGAAACTGCAAAAGAAAAAACAATTGCTTCAAGGGATTTTTTACTATGTAGCCCTAAAATACCTAGTTTCTTTTCTTATTTAAAATAAACACCTACCCACAAGCAGACAGCAAAGTGCACCGCCTGCATTGTGTCAGTGGTAAACTGGATGTTTCGTTCAGGCCTCCTTTGTGCTGCTGTAGTTGTAAAAATGTGCTCGGAGGCGACTGATTAATCACAGCACGGACAGTAACAGAGACGGGGCGGAGCCGCCCACCTCTGATCTAAAGCTTCGCTGCACCTAAAAGTGTGTGCCGCTTCGCTCCGTGCTGTTGTGTCTTCTTGGCACTGCACGTACGCTGCATCCAACTCAAAAGAAGTTCAATCAGGGTTAAGCGCTCAAATGAAAAAAAAAGCACCCATCCAGGTCCAAGCAGGGTTCTCTGTTGATAGGAATGTCTATAAAAATTAAAAAAAAAGAATCTGAGGTATCTCACCATTCTCTGATTTGTTCACCAGATCTGATACCGTTTCCGTGTTGTTTGTTTGATCGTGTCCAAGACAAACTTTGGTCGCTGTTGAAAGCGTTAAACCCTTTGCTTAATCATCATCATTTAACCGGCGATATTTGTTTTCACAAGAGGAGACTCAAAATGGTAGTCCATTCAAAAGACACACATCTGTTGTTTATGTTATCTAAGGATTGGCACGGTCACAAGGGGTTTGGCTCCGAATGGAGGTGGATGACTGGGCATGCGGCGATTGATTAGTCTGCCGTTCTCAGCAGCACCTCGGGCAAATGTTCATACCGACAGAACTATAATTTAGCACACAAAACGTAGGAGAAGGCTGGGCACGGAACCTCGCCTCACATGCTTGTTGACAAATAGTTTCTTATCATGGTCCTCTCTTGAAAAATGAGACATTTTGGTGAATGAAAAGAATGCAAAGGTTGTCTCTCTAACTACTGGAGCAGAAAACACTTCTTTGCAAATGCCACCCACTTAGTAGCACCCAATTTGGCAGATATCTCAGCTCACTAACACTTCTTGTATCCAGCTTAAAGTATTTCGGAGCCTGAATCAGGGATTTTCCCTCTTTCTACCTTGCAAAGTGCACCAAGGGCAGAAAAAACATGTTTAGAAACCTCGATTGCACAACAAGAATTTGACACATGAAAAATGTATTCCATTAAATTAGTAGTAGTGTTTGTATAACCATGCAATATCAAGAGCTGGTTATAATTTATTCTGATAATAAAGACAATTCTAGAAACAATTTTCAGCCCTCTTTACTCTCATATATTCAGTGGTGTAAGCCTGCTCACATCATCCTAACAGCTAAATGTGGAGACTTTGCAGCTTTCCCTTTTTTTTTTTTTTTTTTT
>CAESWR010002139.1:533606-554091 GCA_903171835.1 Mullus surmuletus
GTGTGTGTGTGTGTGTGTGTGTGTGTATGTGTGTGTGTGTGTGTGTGTCTGTGTGTGTGTGGATGTGTGTGTACGTGGGTGTTGGCAAGGTGTAGAAAGTTCACACACAGGTTGGGAAGGTGTTTTTTTGTCTGTGATACAACTATCTGCTCCAACACAGGAAAGTTGTCAAAACGTTGAAGTGTAAAAGTTGCCAGAGGAACATATGGAGGCGATATAAAAATGAACAAAAAAACCACAAATGGTCAAAGGAAGATACGTATCCGGTTTGCCATGGAACTCCTCACGTTCTACTCGCCGTGACATTACAAGGTGAACACTAATTGAAGGACAGATTTAGTTGTAACGGCAAACTGGCAGCAAAGATGCCAAAAATGTCAGCTTGGAGCACATGAGACATCGCCGCGGCAACAGTAAACAGATGTTCGGGGATGGCTTTTATAAGAGAGGATAGGAAAGGGGTAAGAGGAGCGCTGTTCTGCAAAATCCCCTCCAATTTCCTTTATGGGACTCCTGATTCCCCTCAAACGCCAGTTGATCCGGTCCACTGGAATTACGGACAGAGCATGTTTTTATTGCTGGTGGCGTTTGAGATGCGTTCGTAACAATGCATCGTTTTATTGTGAAATGACGTCAAGAGGGAGCGAGCGAGTGGAAGCAGGCAGGGATCCCATTCTCTGCGTGTTATCTTTCTTTTCTCTTGTGATTTTCATATATTTATGCATCTGTCTGAGCTCTGTCTGCACTGATTTGTATTTTTTCCTCTTTTCCTCTTCGCTTTTTAAGCCGTACTTGTTGTTCTTGGAACTTTACTTTTGGGAGATCAGGAAGGAGCAACACGATACTTGAATTTGACTTGCAAATGCTACACTTGTATGACCTTGGCGATGTATTTACTACAGATTCCAAGGCCTCGCCATCAAATAAACCGCTAATCAGCCCCAGCAAGCCTGATTCTCTGCACCCAGAACTCTAGCACTTTTGACTTGTGGTCATTTCTGGCACACCATCCGCAGCTGGAAGTGCAGGTCATGTGATTTTGATTGTTCCCATCTACAATCATTACTGAGGAGACTGTTGTAAACATTTTTCGCATCACAAACACTTGCAACAAATGTTAATGTGGCTCTTTGAGCGACTTAAACCCGAGCCATTCAACCAGTTAAAATCAAACAATGGAAACGATTATTCCTCCGCTCCACTCATGTGAGTTAGCAATTCTGATGTCGCTGCCAAAACCTTATTTTTGGACAAATGCTTTCGCTGGATTTATTGTGGGACCACAGAGTTCAATTGTCCCTATTAGAGAGCAGCCCGTGCTCTATTATCCCAAACATCGGTATCTCCAAACGCGTGGGAACTCGGACCAAAAGTAGGTGTTGCTTCCTTAATGGATTGTTGTGGATTATCGCAGCTTGGACATTACTTCGATCATCATTTTTGGAGTTAAAATAACACTGGACTATTCTGGCTGAGAAACACAGCAGAACCAACAAATGGACAAAGCGAGAAGTGCAGCGGTGGCCTGAAAAGAAAGAGCACCAGTTTGAGAGAGGGTGGATACTGGTTCCATCCCACCAGACCAGCAGGATAAGCAAGAAAAAAACACAGAATTTGTACCTCCGCCCACTCAGGTGCCCTTGAACGAGGCCCTTAACCCCAAATTGCTCCAGTTGGGCACCAGATCGCCCTGTGGTCGCAGTGGATCGCTTCCAGGTGGGAATGTGATCCGAGAGTTCCTCCAAAATAAAAGCTTTATTCTCAGGAAACTCAGTGAAGTGAGCAAACATGCAGGTTAAAAAAACAACAGAAATACTTGTTAGTTTGTGCCTTAATGTGGGCGGGGTCTTTGTGTCCCGCAAAAGACCTACTTTCATCTCAATACTCTGGTTAAAGAGATCATCCTGTCTGACTGGGTTCACATCAGAGCCAATAGATATGATGGGAGAAACTATGAAAATACGACCCAAGTTGTAATAGACTGGAATTATCCTTTAAACATGGGTGCTGGTGATGCTATAGCTGACATCTCGTATTGTAAACTCCAGCCGGATGTCTTTGTTTTAGCCATGCCGCGGTCTCGTAAATCAGCCCCAAAACCCATACGATGGCAAGAGGTAATAAGAGAAAAAAAAACAAGGCAAACAGTAAACAATGCGTCCCCGCCCCTCCTCGCCCCGAAGCTGCAGTTTCTCATGTTTTTCTTCTCCTCGGCTTTATTTGTGCGGTTGCCGAGTGAAAGCCACCACAGTGGCAGCGAGGCCCAGAATAGCCGAGGGTGGGGAAGGCCAGAGGACTTGCATGTGGGCTGCCGAGCAGCGCACTCTGCAGCGTCTCCGGAGCAGCCGCCGGCCTGTGGAATGGAGGCTGCTTCCACATGCATGCCAGTGGTCAGAGCCGGGCCTACACACCCTCAACTATTTCTGTCTCCTTCTCCCACTCGCTCCCTCTGCTTTACACACAGCTGCCTTTTAGCACTGCGAAAAATATTTGGAAATTCGCTGGAAGTGTACAGGAAGATGAAAGGTACACAGGAGTCCCAGGTGGAAGAATAGCTTGGTTCATTTTACTCTTCCCTGATTTCTTTAAACATGTATTTTCCCAACTCAACAATCCCAATTTATTATGAGCTGATGAGATGTTAAGTCAAATAGATGTGACTTACCTGTGATTTATGCTATTTGTTTTGAACCATGCGAGTCTTATTCTTGGCTGTTTTGCTGTAACATAATATTTAGGACACAAGAATATTTTTTCCCTCTTGTAAATGTCTCATGGGGGAAGGAAGCGCTAAAATGGAAATAGACGAAGTAATTCGCGCCGGTTGAGACAGATGATGCTATTCTTGGATTAAAAAAAAAAGAAAAGTAAGCAGTACGGAGGGGAAAAGAATAAACACGCCCTTTGGTGCCGTTAATCACAGCGTCAGTCATCAGCCTAAAATGCCCTTTTAACGATAACACTGACATTCCTGCTGTGTTACCGCCGGCGATTGCACAGTTATATGTAGCTGATTAAGTCTAATTCAATGGCTAATGAATGTTTGGCTACCACAGGGGATCGGGCGGCGTAATCTGAAAGAAATGCTAAACATTCCCTTTGTTCACGCAGTCTGAATGTGTCAGCAAACGTCTCTGCTGGGAAACATAAATTCACAACAATGTAATAGCAGGCCATCGGGGGAATTCGACATCGCTGTATTGTTTCAGCGAGATTTAACGTTTCTCCCGGTCTTCGTTTGTTGACACAAATGTGCAGTTTTCGTCCGACACAAAGGGGTGAAATGCGGGTGAAATATCGCCTGTTTGTCCGAGATGCATTCCAGGCACCTGGTGAAGCACAAACAGACGGGGACTCACTGTGGAGGAATGCACTCAGCACTGTACGAGGCTGCAGCATCTCCCACTCATGTGCTCCCACTCCCTTTATCTCCCACTATCGCTCGCTGCGCTTTTGGTGGACTGGAGATGAGCCAGCTACTGTGCGAGACACGCTGCAGAGCCTTTTTTTTAACAGTAAACTGACCTAAATTGCTCGCTACTGTCAAATCCAACACATTTCAACTCGGAGATGTAAAGAAACCCCCTCGGCCCTCCGCCCCTCTCATAACGCAGTTCGCATATTGGCGCCATGATTGACAGCTCGCCCTCGACTCCAAAAGAGAAAGAGATAAGCAGGCCCAGATGGGGCCAGGTCGGATGTGTCTGGCCACATGATTTAGCCGGAGTCTGGGACAGTGGAAGGGACCGCTCGCCCCTCCCCCACCCCCCATGTCAAATATGTACCACATGGGAGAGGTGTAGATCAGCGTTTGATCTGCCCCGTCGGGGGAATGGGGATACCCAGACGGACCGGCTTCTCCAACCTTTGTGTCTCTAATGTGGACGGGGATATAAAATATACAGCTGGTCATTAAGCCGCTGGAAAAAAGCGGATGGGCTGATCCCGGACTATAAGACTCATCGTTTTACAGCGGTGCGCTCTTGCTGACCCCGCTGTTGGTCGGGTTCGGAGGTCGCATTACATTCTGCCGCAGTAAAATCGAGCCGGTTTGAAAAATGGCGGCTGTCGCAGATGCTATCAGGTAAGAATAGATGTCGCGGTCTGACCCGGCCGAGGCGCGGGGTGAGTGATCGCCGTCCACTTTGTTGTAAGATATAACGGATAACAAGTCAAGTGTCAGCGTCCATCGATAGATATGGCCGGGGTCAGAGCTCTGAGTAACAGCGGACCATTGTGCAGTTAAATGTCTCCTCTCACATCTCTTCTTAAAATATTACCGTGCATGATACACTGCAGGAGTGTTGAGATGAACCCATTCAGAAGAACGATGGGCCTCCGTCGTTTGAATTCAGATTTAATAGCTCCGTAACGGCGCAGAAACATTTACTCCTCCGTGAGCCGTCACTGTGAGTGATGTGAGAGGAGCTGGTGCTCTTAAGCGCA
Source organism: Mullus surmuletus (assembly GCA_903171835.1). Taxonomy (NCBI): domain Eukaryota; kingdom Metazoa; phylum Chordata; class Actinopteri; order Syngnathiformes; family Mullidae; genus Mullus; species Mullus surmuletus. Next base: position 538,053 of record CAESWR010002139.1, read on the forward strand.
CACGGTTAGCTGTGATTTACGCCTTGTTTTAGCTGCTCTCAAAGTTGGGACGGGAACCAGAAGCACTTATTCAACACCTACGGACCCAAAGATATGAGCTGAATCAGAAGTGTGATGTGAGGAATTAGTGCTCAAATAAATCACTATTAATTTGCCTCTTGAATGTTGCGGCTCTTAAAAAGGGGAACAACTTAAAAAACACCCATTCTGATACCAAAAAAAACACTTCGAAGTTGTAATGTTTATGCATTACCCTTCAAATGAGGCGTGTCATTGAATAAAACGTGATTGCACAACCTGATGACGATTGAGTAATGCCACCGCTGGCATTTAGATCGCTTCTCCACCGTCTGGACTCTCCTCGGAAAACATGATGTACGGCATGAGGGGTTTGTGTTCGCCACAGCCCGGCGCTCTGCTCAGGCGACAGCCCCAGATAGGATAAACATTTTCTTTACTGTTACCAATTTTTTATTTGAAAAAAAGACAAAATAAACAGTATACCAAACCAGCTCACATCTCCGTTAAACCCTAAATGAGTGAATAAATGTTTTGCTGGCTCCGACCTCGGCTGTTGTGTGTTATTAATGTCACTTCCCCATTGAGCACAAATGAGAAAGTGCAAATCTCGTCTCAGATGCTGGGTTCATACTGCTTTTGGATCTGGGTGCTCTGACTTTCATTAACTCAACCTTTAATTCAGAATATTGGATGCTTACAGGCAACATTCAGTCATAACCTCTGTCAAATGACATTATGAAGCTACTAATTTGCTAACTGGAAGGTCAGCTTCATGATGTTTTCTATCAGATGGACCTTCCTTTTCAGACGATCAGCTCCTCTGTGGCCTCTCGGTGCCTCCATCCTAAAAACACACTCAGTTTCACTGCACACGCTCAGAGTCCTCGCGTGCACGCTCGCTGGCTCCAAACACAATAGAGGTGACGGTATTCCTGGTATTTATGTCACGGCTCCCTCAGCCTTTGACACACGCCGGGATGTTATTACAGGCCTCTTCGCGATTCTTTCAGGGGTAATTTCTATGTTGGAGTTGAGCATTATAATGTGTGTGTGGTGCGTATTGATGTGACATAAAGCTAAGGGGTGAGTTTGTGAAGTTGAACAGAGGCCACGAGGAATGTCAGGGTCAGCGCACCTCATTTAGAGGCTCTGAAGAGGTGTCGGGTTAAAAACCTGTAATGTTCTCGGCTGCCGCTGGCAGGCCCGGACAGGTCGCTGCCGCATTACCACCGTCAGCTTTTAAACTACAGAGTCAGCCTTACCTCACAGCCATGGCAGAGGCAGTTTTAGAAGTTTGGGAGGGAGAGGTATGTTTGGAATTTGACTAAATTTAAAGGAGCAACACACTGGAAACACTATCAGCCAGTGTTTGTTTGGGGTGTTTGAAATTAATGTTCATGTTCTGGTATCCTTAAATATTATGCAACTGTTACAATGGAACGCCATCTTGTTGATTGACCTCAGCGTCTCGGATCACTTACACGATACTCAAAGCAAAATGCATAAAATATAAACCACAAAACACAACGACAATATATTATAACAAAGAAAATTGTTATATATTTAGAATATCATATTTTCCCCTCAGAGTGCAGTAATCACCCCAACATCTGTCCTCACATGAACTTCCTGGCTACACAAGATATCGCCTAACTTTTCCTTTTACCTGCAAAATGATCGAGAAGGCAGTTTGTATTGTATGGAAATATCATTTTGGGGAGATTAAACTCATATATTGAGGAACAATATTAACAAATATGTTCGATATACCTGAGGCTGTTTCCAATGATTGCTTGTTTTCCCACATGGCTGGTCACGTTAAAGGTTAATTAATGCATTATTACACAACAGCTCTGTAATGCGATATGTATTAGGATTAGATTAAGTATCGGGATTAGTGAGTGCCTGGGCAATTAATCTTAAGTGCAATTAGTTCTGCTCCATTTCTTATGCAGTGACCATAGTAATACCCAATTACAATTACAATTGCAATATTTGTGTACCATAACTTTAATGAGTCGTTTGGTTGAATATGAAGTCGTCTAGTACTGCATTTGAAGGAAATTCAGGTGTCACAGATGGTACACACACACTCCAACATCATAATTAATCCATTATACCTTTACACTAACAGTAACTATGATGATGTAGTGATGTCAAATAAGTTAAATGAGGACAAAAAGGAATACATGAGCCCTAAAAACAATCAAACATTGGCATCCGTGTTAGTTTTTATAGGCACACAATATGTGGGTCGTCAACACAAAATCAAAGGACAGAGATTGATTGGATCCATTTGGGCAACAAGGGAGCTGCAGAGCAAGTCACATGCACTGTTTGAAAAGAATTAAATTCTCAAATTAAAAGGTAAAAAAGTGGAGCAGATGGTGTCTGGGTATCTTTAAAACTCCTGGCTCAAATCCTCCCATGCCATTCCGCCTTTCCGTGCTCGGCATTGTTTTGAAACCAATCGTATTCTTAACCATGGGATGGTTGCCATACATAGAGCTGCCACTAAAATGAACAACAATGCCCTAGAAATCCCCAAGAATGTGTTTCTTATTTCAAATAACGCAATTAAGCAATTTTCAAAGAAGTATGAATGCAATCAACTTAATCAAAGTGTTTCTAAGTCAGCAGCTGGAAACTTCCAATGCTTCTAATGAACTGAGCGCTTGAAGATAATCTTGCCAGATGTTAGGAAGCACATGGCCTTTGCTGGAAACGAAACCACACGTGCTTCTATCTAAAGCCGATGAAAAGTAGCCAACGTACACTAGCTTTGAAAAATGCTGTCAACGACTCCCAGCGATCACATGCAGAAGTATTATTATTGCTTGCATTATCAGTTTATCTAAATAAAATCAATCACTGCTCACAGTAATTTATGACTTTGTGTGCTAAACTCAGGAGCAACAAAGTGTGTTTTCTTAGCAGAACGAAACACAACAAAAATGTCACCTACAAATGGAACTTTTTTTTGTTTTGCCTGCAGAATGTTATTTTATGATCCAACAGATAAGACGCCCATAAACCAAAACGAAGCGACACGTGGATTCCCAATGGGCATCATAAGCAGGCATGAAGCAAAACAGGAAGTAATCATTTGATCAGATTGGAGGTATCACGACAACGATGCGTTTGACTCGGGTTCACTCCCCTCCCAAAGCCCAAAGTTGTCATGCAATGACTATATAATACGCTTCAAAAATAGAACTGAGGAGCTATTCACTATGTATCGCTTGTATCTCATGAGGAATGCTGGATTTTTTTTTTCCTCCCTTCCTTGTGACCGGTGGAAAACAGCCGTTGAAAACTTCACCGCCTCAAGAAATTAGCACTCGACTGACATTGTCTCCGCGAGCATTATGAAGCATTATATAACCTACACTGTGTACATTCTCCAAATTCCAGCAAGGTGGAGCATGTTCCTGGATCCTGGAACACATGGCTAACGAGGAGCAGACACCGCCACGGGCCCACCAATAATCAATCTTCCACAGACGCCGCGCGTACAGGACGGGGCTATCTGTAGATCTCCAGCAGCACTACACGAAACTCTTGGCGACCAGCTTGGCCTCGCTTTGACTCTTGCTGCTTCTCTACTCACCCCTCCGTGATATGGGCGAGGGCAGCCTGCCAATTCTCATGCGCATAATAGCACTTGGGGTTGTGGATGGAGCAGGATGTCGGCTGGTGGAAACGGACGACTGTGGGCTGATTGCGATGGGGTGGCCTGTGGGACAGCTACCGGGATTCCAATGGGAGGACTCGCTTCTTACCGAGTGATGTATCGCTTGCCCTCTTTCCGAGGATGTGCGCCAGAAGTCGACACGCTGGCGTGGATGCGGTTTGATAGTCTGATCGTGGAGGAGAGTTCATCCCTCCGGGGCTGTGGGGAACAAAAACCTTAAAATATTCTTACATTATCATCAAACACAGATCTCTAATGCATTCCAGGAATTATCATGTGATGAGATACATTAAATTACATTAGCTTATTGTATTTTCCACCAGAGCCGCCTGTTTCCATCATCCAGAGAACATGCCTCAATTTTCCGCAATTGTGGTTTCTGCATTGAGATCACACTGGTGCGGAGAGGCACGGCAGCCATGATAGCCAGCATTAACATTAATGAGTGAGTGTTGGCACATTTTTTCCCATTAGCAAAATGAAATAGTCATTCCCTTTACTCCAAATGCAGCATGACTGTGGGTGCATTGCATTCTGGTCTATCGAGGCTGTTAGTGGAAAAGTGGTAAGATTGGTATCTGGGCTTCTTTCGTGGCGACCTTTTCACCGTTTTGGTCTCCAGGGAGATGTAAAAACAAACACACTGCGTACCTATCATCGCCCTGTGAAGTAGTTTTGCGGCCTTGCTTACAATCAGTTGCCTATTCAGACAGCATGGACCGTCTTTAGGATTTGTTTGGTTGTGTGTTAGTTTGATGTTTACTCTCCGTATAGCTTGTTAGCTGCTAATAAGTGAGTGTCGGTTCAGCAGCTTGTTGGGAATTCTTTGGTAGTGAAGTAAAATAGTTACCGGGAGCCACTGGTTGATTAGCATGTTGGCATTAATCCAACCAACCAACCGCTCAAGCTACCAACCACATAACTAACCCAACCACTAAATCAACCAACCAACCAACCAACCACTCAAGCTACCAACCAACCAAATAACCAATCAACTACTCAAGCTACCAGCCAACAAAGCCAACCAACCAACCAACCAACAAAAAAGTTAGCACACTATCAACCACAATTTACTTGATTACTAGAGCATTAGATTAAACAAAAATATCTTAAAATATAGTTTTACTCACAATTGGCCTTATATGCATAAGTGAGGTCAACTGAAGCTTATTTATTTGCCATAAAACTCAAAAAGGATCGACAGGATGAAAGGCCATGAAGAAGAGTGGAGTGGATGGAATGCCTGCACCATAAATCTAGACTGCAATGGGGCAGGTTGACCTCATGCTGTCCTTGCTGTTGACCTCCACATTTCACCTTTTGTCCAGTTGCTAAAATAGATATGGGAGCTGAGGTGCTAACGCTGGTGTGTGTGGTCTGCTGTAATGTCAACCCAGGCGCACACACAAAAAAACATTTTGGGATACAGCCACAGAGCAAGACGGTGTTTAGACTACCCACAATCCTCTCCTCCTCCTCCTCCTCCTCTCTGTTCGGGCTACGCATCTCCTTTGGCCAGTGCCCTTCGGCGTCAGATCCCTCCCTGCTTGCTGCCTGGAGGGGCCGAGAACATTGTGCAATGTTTACTGTCAGGATGAAAATAAATGTGCAGGAGAGGACCTACAGCGGAACAGTGAAGCCCCGCGCCGAATGTTCGATAAGAGCGGGAATGCAGCAGTTTTCAACTAAACCTGTCAACACTTGGCGGCAACTCTCCATCGATTTACAATGTATACATGTTGACACCCTTTCCAGGGAGCGCCTGGAGGGAATTCTGGACAAATATCTTTATTATTCTAGCATTGTTCTCATTGGAAACCAACTCTTTCAATGCCCCCCTCAGATTAATTCATGACCACACAGTGATTTGCAACATGCCTGCATCCTGTTTCCACATTTGGCCCAGAAATGGCCGCCACAGTAATGGCCGTTACCATTAAAGCTCCCACAACATATTTCTACATATTCTCTCACCGTATGCATGATAGATGGACTTTGGGAACCCTGAGAAAAACCTTTACTACCAGCAATTTCAGATTAAACGCCACTGGAGAACAAGAAGTAACTGTATCTCTCGCACTCCCAAAGAAACCCATGCTTTGTCTTGTGTTCCTCGCCTCATCCCTCCCACAGACATGAAGTGATAATGATGTCGTCTGCTTGCTCCATCATGGGTGTGAACACGTGTGGTAGCGGCTGGATGGAGGCGGGTGGAGCCGGGTGATGTGTCAACATCTGAGTGAGGCATTGACACAATCCTCATCCGCTGCACGCTGAAGCGATGTGAGTTCAGCAAACAAATGAGAAGATAAATGCTGCGTTAAAGCGCTGAGCATGCATACGAAATCCTGTTTTTTTTTCCGTCGAGACGTGCTTGTTTACCTGACTACGAGATCCGCATGCTGCCGTGTCCGTTGGAGAGCGGTGACCTCAGTGGAACAGTTTAGACGGGACACCTAACAGAGAGCCTTCTTGTTCTAGTCCAGGCAAATGACTATTGAAATGGAATAAAATATAACTATTTCTCCCCAAAACACAACTTGTGATGGAAAAACAAAATTAAGTTGACAAGTATATTCCTGGCAGACCTGTATGAAACAGTATTCAACATTCACCACATAGTACTTTATTGTACACGAGCTCACAGAGAAAGTTGTTTTTTTATGATAAAACTTTCTATTTATGTCAAGCAAAGAAATCATTTATAAATGCTACAGAGATCAGTGAGAGGCTATCTTTGAGGATTAATTTGCGATTCCAGACTCATTAAAAACCTTCGGCTGTTATCTCTGTCCTCCTCCTCCTCCTTTTTAAACAGCTCTGATTACAATTTGCACTTGCGGCTTGGGAGCCAGTTTCTAAAGTTGAATATGGGGACTTTAACCAAATATTAATTCATATTTTAGTGCTTTTTTGGAGTAAACGACTTGTTAAGTGGTAATGCGTGTGCTGAAAATGACTTCAGTGATTCATAAAGCAGAAAGAGTTACTATGTAAATGGCATTAGATCATTTTTGGCTGTTAACACTGTACGTGACCTTTTGGCGTTTACAGTGCTGATGTGTGCAAAACAAGGTTATGAATATTTATCAAGTGCAGCTCTAGTTCAGGCAGTTACCTTAATGAGCGTTCCTGTCTGCATCCCATCAATTACTCACCCATAATCAAGGACCTTTTTAAAGCAGACCCCCCCCCCCCACACACACACACACACACACACACACACACACCCGTCATTCATTGTGCTCACACAAAAACCCAATTGTAATTTTTTTTTATCTTGTATGGGTTCTTCCTCTTTTAATTTTCGCTTCCTTTATGTATTATTAGTTGGGATTTCTTAATGTTTTTTAAGCTCTTGGCTTGTGTTTACATCTGATGAAAACATCCCATTAGCTAAACTGTTCCACCAAAGGGAATAATTGATAGCCCTCTCGTCGTGAAGACAAAGATCGAGACATCAGATCAAAGAGCGGTCCTGAATGAGCTGCTTTCTTTTTTTTCTTCATCTTGCTTGCACACATGCTGGATGATGGATTGATATTGTTATTATATTATTGCGTCAATAACCTCCTCCTTCCTGTTACTCTGCGTCAGTGCTCTCTTTGTGCCTTTCTTCAAGAATCCGTCATGTTTATTTGCTTCTGTTGTCTTGTGTTTGCGTTTCTGTATTTGCTACTGAACAGCTGTGTCTTGGATATATTTTGATATGTTCATGTAGGAGAAGCGCCAAGGTAAATCAGAAAATCAGCAGTGGCGGACGCACAATCCAAAACCCATAGTTTCGGGTATTAGATTGTGATTCTTGATTAATTGATGTCCAATTGGTGTCCAATTTAGCAAATATGCTCATGTAATTTTGCTACATGGGAATATTGCTGGAAAATGCCAATTACAACGCTGTACAACAGTTGATTATTAGATGATAGGGTTGGATCAACATATATTATCCTTTAAACTAAGTATTCATAAGCAATTACATTAAATTACAAAACCGCTTGAAAATTAAAAAGAAGGGGCATGATGTTATTTTGCAGAAGTTATCTATGACTTAATTCCCCATTTCCTTCCCACCAGGAATTTGTCTTGTGAATGACTTACAAACGCTCTCCTTTTAGAGCCATGGCCGTGGAGTTTCCCGGGTTTTAATGTTCCTCCCCAAATGAGAAGACGGCGCTGTGTGTTAGAGATCATGTGCGGGCCACATGAGCACGGTGATGACATCACCCCGGGGCGACGCGGCAACACCGCGCTAAAAGGGCCTCATTCACAAGTGCTGGTTGAGCGGTGCTAAATAACGGCTGTGTAAGTTAAATAGAGGGTGTCTGGGCAACTGCGGGCCGTCCACAAACAGACACAACCCGGCAGTCATTGCAGTGCGAGACTGCAAAGCGTTATATGCCTTATTACAGTGGTGCAACCGTCACATGAAATACAACGACGGGGGGGGAAGTGGATTAGGAAGAACGAGCTACCAGGAAGGAGGAGCGGGAAACAGCGTGTTTGCGGAAGGATGTGCTGCTCCGTGCGCCCGACAAGACGGGATTGTTGTTCAAGCAAGACGGCTTGTGAGGACATGCTTTTCTGAACACACACACTTATTGAAATACAAGCACCCTTCCCCCAACATTGAGACACACACTCCTCTTCCCCCCTCATATCGTCTTTGGGGGGGAAAATCTACAAAGTGTGACATCACTGCAGAACTGCACTGGTTACCAAGGTGATGCTGAGGTTTTTTTTTTAATGGAGATAAAATGGTAGGCAAGGTGAGTTTGCCCGTGTCTCCTGGGCGTCGGGTTAGAACCTTTCATGTCTGACTTCAGGATCAATCAAGGAAACACAAAGAGTCCCAGTGAGGAGGTTTCACGCTGAATACAGCTGCCCATGTGCCCATTAGCCTATTAGCCTATTTCCGAGTGTCCTCTGACTGTGCTGCAGTGCCGCAGTATTCTGCAGCAATTAGTCGCACATGCTGTCGCTTCGCCCCGCAGCAGCTTTCAAGAATAAAGAACTGTCAGAGAGGAGGGAGAGGGGAGGGGATTTTCCAGAGAATGGGAGATAAAGTTTGAGAAAATGACGGTTGTGACTGCAAAGACAGATAAAGACGAGACAGAAAATGAGGCGTGAGAGTCCGGTCAAGAGTCTCCAGGCTGCCGGCTGGATTTACAGAATAGCTCATATCAGATGTGGGCAGTCGCAGTGTCAGACAGGGTGAGGCAGAGCGCGAACCCACACATACACATTCACACGCATACACACACTTCCTGCATATATCATGAAGGACTGACAGACATCCCATGACTGAAAGGGTCTGTTTGCGACACCGAAGCTTGTGATCAGCCCTCGCCGCAGCCTCAACCGAGTCACAGGAAGCAATAAGGATCCTCAGACACCACAGATCTGCTAAAAAAAAAAAAAATCTGAGCTGGGAGGGGGGACAGACATGCACAGGTGCTGTTAGAGAGAGAGAGAGAGAGAGAGGGAGAGAGACAGAGCAGAGAGGGAGAAAAGAGGAAGAGGAGGGAGGGGGGAGGAGACTTGACTGGCTTCAGAGGGGAATAGGAGCCGGGGAGCAATTCCAAAACAGCTGTCCGGCAGACGTCCCAGTCGACAGAAGTGCAGCCCCGGAGGCAGAGACAGGAGCGTAGTGGCAGTGTCAACACGCCACGGGAGCAGCAGCAGCAGCAGCAGCAGCGGCGCTCAGCCAACGCTCATCAACCTGAGGCTGTGGCCAGCCGAGGAGCGCCGGCGGTACCTGCCGAGGATCACCACGCAGCTGAGGTGAGTGAGAGCCGGAGGATGTTTCAGCTCTGCAGACTGGTGCAGCCTGCAATGTGTCAAGGCTTTGATTCTGTCAATTTTTTCAAGAAAAGTGCATGAGAACCAGCAAACAGCCCTGTCATACATGTAACACAGGAGCTGGAGCACCATGAGCAACGTGATCCGCTCACAGCTTTCCAAGAGAGACATTTTTAGTCCGGCTACACATCTGAGGCATGTTCCTGTGAAACGCAGAGCTGGCTTTTGCCTTGATCTCTTGAGGGGAGCAGATCTGGACCAGGGAGGGAGGGAAGGAGAGGTTTGGAGGGGGGGGTGGGGAGGTTTACGGGCAAACTGGGAGGAAAGAACTTGTTTCTCTTGACCAGCATGTGTGGACATTCCCTTCATGTCTCGAGCACTTTGATTTGGTTTCCTGCTCATCTCTGCCAAGGATAACTCTGGCAAGTGGCGGCCACGCTCGCGGGTGGCAAAAAGCGGGAGAAAGGCAAGAACGAATACTCCACCCTGAGACTCAGAGTTGTCCCGATTGAAAGCGAGGTCTTTGTCTGTAATTTAGGGTTTTCTCATGTCGAAAAAACTGCCCGATCCGCTCCAGAAGGCTACCATTTACCCTCAGCGGTATGTGTGAAGACAGCCCAAGACAGAGGGTCTTTTCTGCTTTTCAAAGGCTTGACACGACTCAAGTCTGCGGCGAATTCCACCAGCTTTGGGCTTAGATTGAACATTTATAGATAGATAGAACATAGATAGAACATTTCGACCGGCTCATTTGGCCTGTCCTTGGGCCTCACAAAGTACATCAGCATCCACATGGGAGGTGAAGTTTGGCTCCCACATGCTGACGCCGTTGCAAGCACAACAGAAACGGAGGCCAACGTGCTATTTTTCAACGGAGCTGAAGTGAAATGTCACCACAGTAATCTCATCACAAGAGGAATATTTAGGGGAAGGGGTGCGCGGTTTCTATCTTGAAGAATGGGGAAGTCATACATGGGTCATAATTTGAGCAGCTGCTCCCGCTCCTTGCATACCTCATCATCCCAGCTTTCAGTGCAGCTGCGGACAGTCCGGCGTCATTAAGCGGCGTCATGTGTGGAAGGGGCAGTAGTGGGAATAAACTGACCTATTTATATCGCACGTGATTTTGTTTAAGGAGGCCAGAAATACCCAGACAAATCATGAGCCGCTCGTTTAATGACCAGATGCCAGCGCTGCACTTATCTCCCCTCAAAATTTCATCACCTCACTCCTTATGCTGCCCCCTCGCTGTTTCTAACACCCCCCCCCTCACCCCTCCACCCCAACCCAATGAGGTAAAGCACCATTTTTAAAGAGGCTAGAGTGGCTCCAGATCACTGGCTGTTGCTGACCCAATGACACAGTGGCTTTATCTCGCGGGACCCATGATTGCTGGATGGCCGATCCTACAGGCAAGCAATTCCACAGGAAGGTGCCACCAGATACCCACTTCCCCAGAGGTGTAAGCGAAACCCGTGGCTGCATACTGTGGCGGCGGTGGCGGCAGCGGAGGTGGCGCCATCTGGTCACATCGTGCCTTGTCGCGACTTTTTGGACGGGTTCCAGAGTGAGGCGGCAAACCTGGGATATACTTGGTTACACCTGCTCAGTTGGAATTCATTGGGTCAGCGGGCTGCGAGAAGCCATTCTGGGATACTGCGATCCGATTTAATTGATTGATTCTCTCTTGGGCCAGCCTCACCACCATTTCTGTGGGCGCTGAGGTGGGCGCCGAGTTCGGTCAATACCACTCCTGTCACCAAAGCAGCCGCTCGTGCAGGTGTGCAGGGACAAACATGAGGGTATTGTTTTCCTCATGCTTTGCTTGCTGGTGGCCTCTGGAATTCCGCTCATGTTTGCCATATGTGCCAAACTAAGCCGCCAGCAGGATGAACGAGGGGAAGGTCAGACACCTCGAGCTTTCACCACGCCAGCTGACTTCTCACGGGCCACAAGTGTTGACCTTGACTGGGATGCACAGCAGATGTCCCCCCGGGTGAGGGTTCAGAGAGTTGGGTTGCTTGAGGATTCCCTATAACTTGAGTCTATAGTATTGATCTCGTCCGGCTGATGATTGGGTTTTTCACGCCACAGGAGAGACAGACTTGTTATCATCTCATCAAGACAACTCAATGATCGATAGGTGCATTTGATCGCATTCCGTGACCTTCTCCTCCGCTTCGCGCTGATGGAGTGCTTGCTCTCACTATGAGCCCACAGGAAGCAGCTCTTGGCTCAGCGGCTCGTTTGTTTCGCTTCCTCTCCAAGTCCGATTTCCCCCTGCGCTGCACCTTCCTGCATTGAGCATCAGCTGTCAAGGTCAGGAGGAGCGGCAGGAGGGGGACGAGACACAAACAGGGAAAGGAATACAAGCGGGAGAGAAGAGGGCCAGAGCTAAACAAGTCGAGGGTTTCACTCCCCCCTTCATTAAACACTGCAGCAGCTTCCCCCCTCCCCTCCCCTCCGCTCTGCCTCCATCACTATTAGCAAACAAACAGGCTCTCCGCCGCACACATGGCGTGCTTTCAAAAAAAAGCTATCTCAGGCACCTCGCAGCAACACTCAAACAGGCTGCGCTCGCCGCCCGTCGCCGCACTCACACATGTTCCACATCCCTCAGTGGTTGTCATGGCTATATTTAGTCCCATAGTGCGCCGGGCGGCAGGTTTATTTGTGTCGTTTCGGCATTCCCCAAAGTGAGATTTCACCTTGTGCGTTATATCCGTGGTGTTGGCAGATGTCTAGACTTTGCCGCTAGAAAACAGCTAAAATGATGCTTCGAGTTAGCTGTTTGGATTCCGATGCACACTGAGTGTTTCTGTGGCTCCACACTAATGTGCTCGCTGAATAAACATAGCCTACTTAACATGACTCTGATAAGGCCGATCCGGTGCGTCTCCGTGGGGCCGGCTGCAGCAGGAATGTGGACACCGTCTGTGCTGCTCTTTGTGTTGTTTTTTTCTCCCCTTTTTGGTGGACTTGACCCGGGTTTTTTTTTTTTTTCTGTCAGATGGTCACCGCTGACAGACCGCTCATAAGTAAATATGTCTATAAATGGGCAAGCTCTCTCTTCACTTGTGCTTTCTCCCACCCACCCTCATCACACTCGTGCACACACACACACACACACACTATCACTCCCTTCCCTCCCTAGGAGTGTTTTGCGCTCTCTCGGTTGCTATGTCGGTCAAACCAATTCTGCTGGGTTCATCCTACGCTAAGCTGGCTGCCAAGGTGGTGACATTGTAGATTTGCTTTGTAATAGAGAGGCTAAGAGATGGCAGAATCCAATCAGGCACCTTTTTTATCAAATCAACGCTTCATTAATGATGTTAGCTCGCCGAGCGGAAGGCAGCCGCTGTCTGGGATCCTATTAGAAAAGTGCGAGCCAATCCTCTGCTCATCAAAGCTAAATCAACTCACAATCTTCATCACCTTCTTTCTTCAAATCCACTCGTTCTGTAAATCCCTCGCTCTCGCACAATCCCCCCTAAACCCCCTTAAACCCCCCCTCTCCTCCCCCTCTTCCTCCCCTCCTGACCATCTCTGTCCATCTCGTGCGTGTCTGAGCAGTAGCTCTTTTCTAAAACGGGCTGCCCCACTCTTATCCCACCCAAAGTCCCCCCTTCGCTTCTCCTCTCCCAATCTGCAGTCCAGCTGTTCCATATTAGCACATCTAGAGTTGTGGGGGCCAAAGGAGGCTCATGTGTGGAAATGTGAAGAGGGCAGTAGCCTTCAAACCAGACTTCATCCTCCTTTGCTCTGGCTTCTAAACGGACCAGATGTAAGAAGGGGATGAGGATTTTTGTTTTTTTTGTGTGTGTGTGTTTCGGCGACCACGTTTTCTCTTTCTGGATCGCAAAGCAGGATTTTTGTTTTTGCATCCGTAGGCGCATACATCAAAGGGACTTTTCGGGAATTTGTGAGTGCTGAGTTCATGTTTTGGAAAGAATGCTGACACACTGTACTCTCTGTTTGTCTTTGATTTCAGGGAAGTGCCCGTTTGACCTCTCTGTACCGCCAGCCATCATCAGCACCGCTTGGAATCCATTTTCCTGATCGATGCCGCAGTTGCTGACATTATTTTTGGACTCCTGCATGACCGGCGTATTGCTGAGAATGTAACTTGATCCTCTCCCTTGGGGGAACTGTAACATCCAGAACTTATAGAGAACTTCCGACTCTTCTGCCCTGCGTATCCAAGTTCCTCAGTTGCAGCCATGCCAGCCAAAGCTCCCATATACCTGAAACCCACCAATAGCAAGAAGGGGAAAAAATGTCGCCTGAGGGATATTTTGTCCCCGGACATGATCAGTCCACCGCTCGGGGATTTTCGGCACACCATCCACATCGGCCGGGGTGGGGAGAGAGATGCATTTGGAGACATGTCCTTCCTGCAGGGGAAGTACGAGCTCCTACCAGGGAAGGCAGATATCCAGCCTCAGTATGGCGTCCAAAGCGAGTTCCTGCGAGCAAATAGCACCGGCGACGCCTCCTTTGCAGAGACCCCGTCCCCTGTCCTCAAGAACGCCATCTCCCTCCCGACCATCGGTGGCTGCCAGGCCCTCACCCTGCCCATGATCTCCTCTGCTGTCTTCTCCCTGCCCCCAGAACCCCTTGAGGATATCATAGGGCCTTCGTCACCAATGAAAGCTGACAGCATTGAGGAGGTGGAGATCCTGCAGATGGATGCTTTGTTGCGCTCGATGGACGTCTTCAGCAGCAAGCCGTCCTCCCCCTCGGCTGACATCCAGTCAAAGCCCGACGTCCTCCTCGATCTCCTGGAGAACAGGGAGAAGCCCACCCCCAAAGCCGTCGACAACGACATAATCCAAAGCCAAGCCAGGATCGAAAACCCATCATCATACTACATCAACGGTCACAGCAACGCCACCTTCAAGGCCAGCGGAAGCCTGAGCAGCGACACAAGCAGCGACAGCTTCGACAGCTTTAGCGGCAAGGAGGACTTCAAGGCCAAGACCTGCAACAGTAGCGGCAACTACAACGGTTACGAACACTTGAACAATGACATTAACCTGGGATTGAAGCAGGAGCTCTCCAAGTGCAACGGAGAGTGGGTGGACAGGGACAGCGGGGTGGAGGAGGGCCGCATCTGTGATTTTGAGTTTGAGTTTTCCAAAGAGAAGAGCACGTCACAGGATTCCCTCGCCCAGATCACGGGGTCATTCCTCTCCCTTGAACTCGATCTGGGCCCATCCATCCTGGATGATGTGCTCAACATAATGGATAAACCTGCAGTGAAGAGCAGGCCTTGAGCTGCAGCGTGGCCCCCGAGAGGAGAAAGGGAATAATTAAACTATAGCCATGAGGAGTGAAAAGACTCCGCAAGCAATCAAAATGGTGTCTGGATATATCATTGTGATGGAAATGAGCTATGATAGACAAAGCTACTTATGTTTTTATTGTCAAAACATATAACTATTTTAGCTTCTATGGAGTGTTGGTTCTTCTTTTTTTTTTTGCCATGCCAGCATGATGTTCGAATGCATGTGCTATTGAGTTACAGCTATAACACAGCCATCGTGCCTTTGATTTCAAGTACCTGTATGTTTCTGCTACATGAATGATTTGTGTTCTTATATCAACTTCCACGTCACATTCAAAGATACTTAACAAGTGTTGGGGTCCTTTGCTTTTTTTTCTACACAGACTTGAGTCCCTCTATTTTTCATTTTGTGAACTTTTATTGGGTTTAACAAAGCACTCTTTTGTTCGTCACATCATTCATTTGCTACTTCCAACGACAAGAACACTATGCATATTTGTGTTTTTATGATTGTAACACAAATAAATTCATTTTGTCCTACGCTGCCCATTTTCTTTCAATGAATGTCACATTACAAGTCATTTCAAACATGGAAATCAGAATACTGAGACGCAGCCAACAGGAAAAGACAAACTTGACACATAGGGGGAGGAAAGCGCCACAGATTGACAGAAAAAAAGGATAGAATGGATTTATTTTCTCGCCTCTGACATTCCGCACATTCTGCCTCCTTGCCCTGTAGTGGGAGCACCGATGGGCCTTCATCTGCCCAACCAGGCGCCTGCTCCATTTGTTTGTGTGTGGATGGGACAGGCAGAGGAGGGGTCTTTGAAATTCCCCACATTCCAGCCACAGAGCACAAGTGTCCAGGACCAGACATAAATCAGCTGCGTCAAGTGAGGAGGGAGGTATTATAGCCGCACTATCCATCAACCAGAGCGTATAGGGAAGTGGTGTTGTAAACCACGCGCTTACAACCCGAAAGGCAAACTTTGCTTGGTGCTGAGCGATCGACGCGTCCTCTCCTTGCATCTTGTCACGAGAAAAATATGTTGACCAGGCAGTGTTGAAGCAACAGGCTGAAAGAGCCGGGCGGCAGTGATTACAGCCTCTTGAACTCAACCACCCCTGGGCAGTGGGCTTCTCAACCTGATCCTCTGGCCCTATGGGCCTGTCAGTATAGACACATCATGGAAAAGTCAAAACAAGACCTCATAGAAGGCTTTAAGGCAACC
>CAESWR010002139.1:580675-591536 GCA_903171835.1 Mullus surmuletus
ACTGTGAGCGATTCCACCTTTTACACAAAAACAAAGTGACCCCCCGTGAACGTACGTGCTGCGCCTCATTAAGCGACCGGTAGGAGGTGAATGAAGTGGGCAGGTACTTTCTCTTTGGGTCAGGAAAAGTGCACATTTCCACTGAATGTAAATGTACAGATAAAGCTCATATACCGAGCATAATTTTCTATTCTTTCAAAGTCGTGGATAAAAGAGATGAAATCCGAACAACCGGGTAAATCATTCTCATCTCCCACACCCAGAGACATCCGGAGGTGCCATGAGATTTAAGCCTTTGAACAGACTTCCACCATTTTCATTTTTCATTACCTTCCATGCAAATATGAAGCCCTTTTAAAAACAGTGATTGACAAAGCAAAGGGCTTTACAACAATCATATTACCATAAGCCCCAACAGCAGACCACCTGCAACCAAGATGAAAAGTATCCAAGGATTAGGGAAATTAAATTAAATTAAATTAAGAAAAAAATCAAATCAAATCAAGAAAAATATTAAATTAAGGTAAATAGATTAAATTAAGAAACTACAAAAAAGTAAATGAAGTGGGTGGATATTGGAAGATAAAGATATCGTATGAAATGAAAATAAAATAAAGGGATAAAAGACAATGAGACAGCAAGGTGCTGACCTTGGATGTGTGCGTGTGTGTGAATCTCCTCTGGTGTCTGCTGGCACTGGAGAGCCTCTTGTGTCTGATTGCTAGTTGCAACAAAAAAATAGAGAGACGAAATAGTCACCTAGCTGGAATGTCAATCAGCAAGCAGCCGGTTTTTCTATAGCGGTCATCACACGGACGAGAACGCTTCGTCTGGAAGACCCCCAGGGGCACGTGGACAGAGAGCAGCCACTTGACGGCAGCAGCCTTGATTTGAAACACTTACGTTTTCGAGTGCAGCTTTTGTTTTGTTTTTTATGAAAGAAGCCCGACTTGGAGACATCAAACACATCGCGGTGTGTTTGTGTGAATGAGCTGAGCAGCGAGGAGGGATTTGCTGCCACATCGGACCGAGCTGCCGACAAGAAANNNCCCCCCCCCCCCCCCAACCTCACAGATGAGCGGAGGAGCCTATTCCCCAAGAAGCAAACTGATTCCTAATGAGGTTAGGAGGCTTCAAAGGCGCTCTGACTCAGCCCTGCTCCCACAAAGACAAAGGGTCATGCATTAAAGATGAGCGGCGCCCGCCAGCGTCTCATACCTGCTTCCGATTTCTTCGAGTGCTTCCGGACCCAGTTGAGGCTCCGCACTCGCACCTTTGACCTGGATCTTTGTTTTGTCAATGGAAGGAGGGTCTCTGTGAGGGTCCGCCAGGTGGATTAGCCTGTTAAGCACCTGTGGCCTCCTCGGCTCAGGCGGAACATGAAGGGAACATGACGGGAACATGAGATACTTTAAAACTCTGGGCATCAATGATCATTTCCTCACTCAGGCTTCACATTTTGAGTATTTTGACTTTGATTCGGGACGGGAGGCAAATCATTTTTCTTTACAATCTCAGCCAAGGTTTGTCCTCCACCTCCCATCCCCCGTAGTCAATAGCTGGACATTGCAGCCACACAGTCACACACTATTTTATCTCAGTGTGTGACCCCATTTATCATAGTGAGTTAGATAGACATATTTGTTAAAGATCAGAGGGCCCAGTGCGGAGCTGAGTGGAACACCGGGCCCCAGTGCAGTTGATAGCATGGACGTTCTCAAAGCAACCAAAGGACAATTTGGTGAAATCTGCTTAGACTGTCAACTTTATCACAAAAAACCTGCATATTTCTTATGTCATCTGCTCCCAGAATGCAACAACGATCTAACAAGAGCTGGTTTTGAATTTTGTGGCCAAACCTTCCAAAAAATACCCTTTTACCACAAAAAACATGCATGTTACTAAAATTCAATTCTCTCTGTAGATGTCATATTACATTGCAAGTAAATGTGTCCTAAAACATAGCAGCGAGAGGACAAAACAGAAAGGTCATCCCTCTCACCGGAAAGCCACATTCACACAGTCCCGGGCAGCGGTGTGTGTTATCACCTGGAGCAGTGCAGCTGTCGCAACCAGTCAGCATCTCGCCTGCTTTGCCTGGCCGGCTCCATCGCACAGTGTCGCTCTGATGTCCCAGCACCAGTAAGTCAAAGGCTCACTTAAACACAGACACCCCACCCCCCGCCGAAAAAAAAAGTGCTAACTGAGAGAAGATGGCATTGGTAATCTTAAAGATCAGCCTCAGAATCAACGGGCAATCACATGAATGTGGAGCTCGCCTGAAAACATCTCACAGGGCCCGTTTGCTCGGGAAAATATTTACCACTTTGCTGTGAAAACATGACGAGACTCTTTTGACTTTGAGTTGATCTGCTCGTGGCGCTTTGATCAGCTTGCACCGAGCATCACCGCAGCCAGAGCCGGCAGGCGATCGCTGCAGAGAGAGGAACAGTCAGGGCTGTCTGACATGAAAGAGTTCAGATCTGCCTATTTTCTCATCCGGTCACATCAGACTGCCTCGTGAAAACAAAGAACCGTCCAACCTCCAGAGAAGGTCTGAGGTGGAGAGGAGCTCCACAGTGCGAGGCTGCAGCAGTGCCGGGTGAAGACGTGGATGAAGGTCGCCCGAGCTGAAAGTGAGAAAGTAAAAACTGTATTTCAGCCACCAGCCATTTTTAGCAGGTTTAATCTGCCGCCGGCTTATTATACATTTATCTCGGCTTTAAAATGGAGCCCGGGCAGGGGGCTGCGCTGGCCATGTGCATTTTAATTTTTTGAGAGCTTACGCAGGGTCACCTTCTACCTAAAAAAAAAACCTTGCCGTCAATCTTCAAGTTTCAGCTGTTTTTTTTGATTAACTTTGCCAATAAGCGCCACATCGTATGTCTGTTTCCCTGAAGTCAGGTGTTTACAGCCAGCTGGCTCCCATCCATTCCCTTTTTGTGTGTTAATGTGTGTGTGCGTGTGTGTGTGTGTGTGTGTGGGGGGGGGGTTCCACCTTCCGTCCCCCCCTTGAGAGGCCCCTGCTGGACATTTTTGCCACACACACTCCTTGTGAGCTTGATAAACCGACAAAGATCAGTGCCGAGTGCGGAGCCGGGAGGAACGCCTGCCCCCTTGTGCTGCTGGCATGGAGGCCAGTTCTCAGAGCATCAGATGGACGGTGTCGGAGAAGATCAAACCAAGAGCTTTCAAAGAGAACTTTTTGTTTAGCTTTTTTAAACGTGGATGTTCTGCACCTACAGCTGAGTCACGCTGCAGTGGTCATCGTGTTCCTTCTTCCTCCTGTCCGTTGCATTATTAACATTATTAATTAGTGTCAAATGAGAGTCTGGAGCTGCTCGTTGTGGAAATGACCTCCAACTGTTCCATCATATTCATTTTTTAAGCCTGTTGAAGAAGCTTTTTCGTGTGTAACTTCAAATCCTGCTTCATTTAGAATGTCTGGTAGTTCAAGTTTTGGGAGTCAGCGTGCTCTATACTGATGCAATTGCAGCTGCACACACAATCACACACACACAAAATCCTCCGGCTGACCCTCGTTCACCTTCCACCTGGCTGGGAGGTCTGCTCGCACAATGAGATGATTGGACTGTGGCGGTGAATCAGGATTGGATGGCGTGTTCCTGTCACGCTCATCTGACTGTGTTCTCTGGTTACTCCCCCCAGTCCCACACACCTGCCCAACGCCCCCCCCCCAACGCTCTATAAATTGTCATCAGACCCCGCGGGAGTCTGAAGGCCGAGGATTCTGAAGTCTGAGTCCTTTTCATCGTCTGTCATCAGCGCCAGGACGCCACCGAAGTATCGCGTGGCAGCCCAGTGTGTGTTTGAGCTGTCGGACGGAAGCTTTAAACGGTCGGGTTCCCGGGATGAGGCCGCCGCCGCCGCCCCCACCACCCCCACCGCCACCGCCGCCACCGCCGCCACCGCTGTTCCTTCTCTGCTGTGAGCACACGTGGGATTTTTCTCCACCATCTGTATCACAATAAAGCATTTAGCCAATCTCCTGAATATGTAATAAACCAAGTTCTGATGTTGTGTGAGCATCAGTATGTCTTTCACGAGTTGGTCTGTGACGGACACACACACACACACACACACACGCACGCCGGGAGAGCTGGGCTACAGATAAAGTAGAGTTCTTTTTATTGTCTGAGAGTGACATTCACTAATCCCATATTTGCAGTCTCACCGTTCGGCTCCTCCTCATTATATCCGTCTGTCCTTTGAATCCTCTGAGCTGCGCTGGCGGCGTGGAAAGGTTGCGAGAGACTGAGATATGCAAAAGAAATATCTCCAACGTGGGTGATGATGTCTGACCTGTCTGACCCCAGGAGGAATTTGCTTCAAAAGATGAAGAGATTCTCTTCAGAGCACAAAATATTTTCTGTGGACGGTTTTCTTTTCACGCTGCTTTCAATACTTGAAAATCTGCTGCCAAAGGATTACAAAACAACGCGTCAGAGCAGTGTCTGAGACTGGATTTCAGCCTCTGGGTTAAATAAAGAAAGAAAGTGAAAAGAAAATCGATGGTATTGAGATGTGTCGCGCCATAAGAAGGATAATGTTTGTTGAGCACGACAGTATTGACCTCTGGGTAATCACCACGCACACAGCTCCTTAATCACCTCTAACTGGGGGGCAATTAACTGAACTGCGGCATCGCGCCCCGTAATGGCTCATCCCGCCATGATGTGCACCATCCCTGATAACAAAGGCACATTTTTCTTGCCCGTTAGTTCACCCACCAACGGGCTGCGAAATCTCGTTGGAGTCGAGGGAAAAAACAGCACAAAGAACGGGGACACCTGAGGGAGCTCAGGGCTAACGTTTGTTTGAACGTGTCAGTCAAAGTGAGGAGTGTGTTTGTGTGCGCCCGCGGAGGGAAAAGTGCGTTTCCCCGGCTGCCTAATGTGGTTTGTCACACCGCTGAGAGCAGCGGCCGAGGATGGAGGGGAGAGGGGGCGAAATGTGTCTGCGTGTGTGAGAGTCAATCGGAGTCTGTTTATGGGGGTTTAACAACAACAATAAAAATAAGAAAATGCAACAAATTCGACATTTATTTGCGCTTTTACACTGGAAATAATGTTTCAAATTAACCTGAAAATGGTGGTAAAGCAGCAATAAGCGACCAAAAAAAAACAACAATATGAATATTTCACTGTGATGGCACAGTTATGATCATGTCTCCTCTTCCCTAATATCAGACTTCACTGTTTTATTTTGTTTTTCCACCAGCTTCGCTTCATTTCAAATTCAATAAGATGATGTCAAATCACGCTCAAACTTTAACGGCCTTTCTGTGCACACACACATCATCTTTTCAATGAGTCTCCAATGCTATTACTGCATGAGCACAGGAATATTAAAGCGCACGTTTGCACCATGGAAACAGTCAGCCAATGGAGTTCTGGCCATTTGGGAACTAACTTTTCAGAAATGTTAACGTCCCTCTTTGGCTGTTTCTGCTTGGAAACAGGCGGCCGAGGGTGACTCAGCCCTCAGGGCCCAATCACGTGGACATTAATTATGCAAATCAATACTTAAACAGGAAGAAATTGGCTTGAAATTTCCAGCGCAGAGTCTTCATGTCTCCTAATGGAGTTTATGTGCGTTTCCTCTGATTAGCTTCCTCAACTGTCACTTTTAAATTGGCAAATTAGCCTTGGAAAGACGCTAATTTTGTCAATGGCGCACCTGTGTGTGTGTTTGCGTGTGTGTGTTTGCGTGTGTGTGAGTGCGTGTGTGTTCGACGTTGGCATGGGTCCAATTAACGTGACTGGGAGGACCACCGCTTGTTTATGAGTCAGCATTCGTCGAGGTGACAGCAAAGGACATTTGGGTTGACTTTGAGGGACGTGCGCGGAGGTGAGGTGGCAAATAGCGATGAGACAGACAGTCAGAAAGCAAAGAGAGAAACCAACTCTGTCTTCACGGCAGACAAGAGCGAACCTGGCGGGGGGCCGCGGAGACGGCCGAGCGAGCGCCGCTGCAGAAAACAGACAGATGACACAGCAGCCCGGTGAGTGATGTCTGCAGGCACATGACAAGCAGTGTGTTCACGTACTGGCCAGTGCTTTGGAACATCTACAAAATTGTCCCAGAAGATCCGCTTTTGCAGTGGAGCTCAACAGCTTAAAAAAAACCGTACACAAAAAAAACCTCCCACCCCAAGATCAATTCCGAGTGGCACCCAACATGGCGACCACCCCGAGCCTGAGTGAGCGGCGCCCGCCCCTCGCTCCGGATAAGTATCAATAATACGATGCTTGAAGGCATGGAAGAAAAAATGAATAAATAAACTAAAGGGATAGTTCCGATTTTTTTTAATGAAATTATATGAGATCCTCAGCATCAGCAGTGACTTTTCCCCCACTGCGTCCTGTTGGAGAAAAAACTTTGGAGCAAAACCGAATTGAAGGCATGGCCTTCAATTAAGCACTTGCTCCTTCTCCTGCGTGTTCTTTTGCGTCTCAAAATTAAGCCAGGAATCCTCCTTCAACATTCGGTGTCACCGTTCTCCTTTAATTAAGCAGTAGTACATGAACTGGTTACAAGTCCAACCTGGAGGAGGGAGAGAGAGTGCACAGCCAGTACAGCAACATGGTCTGCCTTCCTCTCTCTGCCACTCAGTCGCCCTGCTCTAACGTTTATACTCTATCTGGTGGATTGTGCGTTTGTCAGGATGCAGGGAAACATGGTCAGTCAGCAAGCCTCCTCTGTTCCCGTCCATTGTTCTCCTGCTATCATCCTTTCACAGCTGGCTGTAACCTCATCCTCCATCCTGGGTCTTAACCTGTAACGACTCACACACACACACACACACACACACTCCATCCTGCCCCGACTAATGTATAGCCTTTGTTTGGTGTCAATCACTGTGAGGTAAGTTTAGGTTTTATTGCTGCAAAGGTAAACAACTGTTTATCTGTTTCCTCCCATATCTGTTCTCCCTCCTTGGTCATAAATCCATTAACATTCTTTCACTTTTGACCACATTCACCTTCACTTTAATTTCTCACTCTTTCAGTCTCGTGAGTGGAGTTCCAGCCCAGTTTCGCTGTTGCAGAAAGTAGCTCCATCTAGTTGCTGGAGTCACACGGATAAAGCGTTTTACTCCAAAAAACAACATGCGTCCAAAGAGTAATCAATTTGCATCACAAATTCGTGGCCACAAAGAAGTCCGAGCTGGCATCACCAGGTACTATTTACCTCCCTTCGTATCACAGCGCGCATCATCATCAGCTGTGTCACAGCCTTTACATTCTTGGAAGGAGTTTGCTGCTATGCGTCTTCTCTTCCGCCTCCTTCCTCCTTTAGCTGATGATGGTGCGCGCAGTGATACAAATGGATTTCACTTTGGAACGCATGTTGTTTTTGGGAGCAAACGCTGTTGCTTTCTGCAACACCGAAATCCCCCTCAGTGGGGGAAAAGTCACTGCTAATGAACCACACTGAGGATCTCATACAACTTCATGTCAAAAAATACGAACTATCCCTTTAAGCAGCACACTGCAACAAAAGGTCATTTTTGTTGATCTTCAAGAAAATAGGTCTTGAGTCCATGTTGCTGTGTGCATAGGTGGCTATTTCCACTCGTTTGTGTGTTCATGTGTGTGCTCAGCTCAGGACGTTGTCATAGTAGCATATGTGCTGAAAATAGTGCCAGGTGATTGCGAAGTCAGACTTTTGTTTGACCAGGAATTTGTGATGCAAATAGATACTCTTTTGAAAGCATGTTGTTTTTTGGAGAAAACTCTTTATTAGTGTGACCCCAGCAACTAGATGGAACCACTTTCAACGGTTTTCTGCAGTGAACTGAAACTCTGGCGAGGATGAAGGCGAGTGTGTTTAAAAGAGACATCAGAAAGCGATGTCACAAAAGACACTCCGGCTCTGGAATATCTCTCTGTGAAGATAGATGTAGGTCAGTAGGTTGACAAATGTGTGTGTGTACGCGCGCAATGGTGTGGGTGTGTGTTTGCAGAGGGGGAAAACAATCTATTTCATCCAGCAAATGTATCTCAGGGCCTCTGAAAGCAGGAGAAGTGGCATAAAGTGGTGCAGATTATTGTCAGTGGATTGTCTCTGTTAAGCTTTATGTAATGTTGTCACGGGGAGGCTGGATTACACGACGGACCCTCCACAGGGGCTCCTATTTATACATCTGTAGTTGCGTCACGATTATTATTTTTTTCGAATTGCAGTTTGCAGTTTTCCTTGCGTTTTTTTTTCTCTTATTTTGCAGTAGAACAAGCAAACACGCTATAAAGTTGAAAAGATGCAGATAGCGAATTAGAAATCGGGCCCTTGGACGAGACCTTGGACGTGCTCAGAAGAAAATGTTGCATCTCCCCTCAGAGTGAACACTGAGACTTCCTGGCTCTGTACCTTCCTTTGAGGTGTGTGTGTGTGTGTGTGTGTGTGTGTGTGTGTGTTTGGATCTCCAGGGCTGGTAAGTGAATACAAAGCATCCCAGAAATACCGCCGGTTCTCCTCTGAGTCCTCGGTGTCAATAACCTCCTCTGCCGTCTGTTCACGACGCAGGTTCTTTAGCTCCGATGTCGTGGCTTTTTCCTCCACATACACACGCGCGCACGCATAGACACACACACACACATCGAACTTATCCAATTACTGCGCAAGAAAGATATGATTTACTGTAATGAATTATTCATAAGTCGATGAAGATGCAGCACAAAGGTTGGCATGTTAATCTGGGGTCTGTGCTGCGCAATCCCTTAAAAAGATTACTTTGTGGATCCAGCTGACATCTTTCCCTGCCACAATTAAGTTGCTTTTTCCGTGTGGAAGAATTGGGCCACTGATCTGTGATTCACCACGATTGGGGTTTAATTTCTGACCCCCGTGGGTGCAGACTTGGGTTTTGTAAGACATTTAAACTAAGTGCAAATGAGAGGATATTGCATCACACGCGCATGGACACACACACACACAAAACAGCAAATCTGTCTTGTGCAGAACGGTGCTGAGGTGGTGCTGAGCTCACATGCTGTGATCTGTGAGTTCTGACCTCCTGACCTCCACACGAAAACCTGTTTTTGTGGGGGGTTTGCACATGAATAATTTCTATCAATCATCATTTTCAGACCAGGCAACAGCTGCTGCAGTCATGAACATTGTCTAAATATAAATTGTGGGGCTCACGACAGTTAGTAACCCCCCCGCCTCACACACACACACACACACACACGCACACATCCTCGCAGTCAGCAAAATCGTAATTAAAAAAAAAAAGATTACAACATCAAGAAACCCAAGTGAGACCTCGACGTGTAGCGTGTCATGGGACGCAACACGATTTGTAAGATAATTCTCATCCAGTAAGGAAGAAAATACATCAAACATTTTACACTTATGAACATCAACACTGAAAGGACATAAATGTTAAATTTTGAAATACAAAATGACAGATGTGACAATAATCCAGATGTTACACAGGACTACATGCTCACAGATTAAAGTGGTGGCGCCTGGATTAAGGGGGGGGGTCACACTCAAAGAACATAAAATGTTCACAGGATTCTTCAAACCTTCACAGATTTGAGAGCACGCTCCTCGCCGCACGCTCTGGCTAACGGCCGTGGCGAGCTCCCAAGCGAGGCACGCTAAGTGCTATGTTGAAACGTCCTGCTGCAGCAGTAGAGTCTGAACTTCTTCAGCGACCTCTCCTTCTGTGTCAGATTCGGGTTCAAACTGGGAAGGTTGAACATCTCCTCCCCGAGAGGGGCGTGGAGTGTGTGTGGTCAGGCAGAGCTAATCAGCATTTAAAGGTACAGACACCAAATCAGTGTGTTGATGTTACACTCACTAAGGCGACTTTTTGAGTGGCTGAAATTAAAAAACAAGACAGAATTTTGGCTAACAAACTTTGAAAACAATGTTTTTGGACCTCTGACATCTATATGAAATAGTTGAAAAAATGCATATGTGGGGACCTTTAATGATAATATCACTCACACAGGTAGTCAATCACAGCACGTTAAACCTAAGAGTGAGTTGTACCAGTATCAGAAACGTTGTTCCCGTCACACACAAACTCCCCGCAAGATATAACTTTGACTGCAAAAATCTGACATCCCATCTCGTTTTTGTCAGAAACTACCCAAGGACACAGATGCAAATAAGCTCATTAGCAAAGAAACCTGCAGTGGAGTGTGAAATATCGGCGCCTTTTGTTCCGAGTAAATAAATGGAGTAGAAGAGGACGAGAAGTGCCGTGCAGACGCGAGCGAGAGCGGTGTTAATCTTCCCTCCTAATAAAGTATGCAAATATGCATTTCCCAAAATGTCAAACTTAAACCCCACTCTGCTGCCATTTGTTTCCAAAGCCGCACTGATCTCTGCCGGAAACTAGTTCACTTCCTGGATGGAGCTCTCCGGTGCTTTCTCTCTTAATTCCCAGTAAAGACTGAAAGCTGAAGATGTGAAGTGGGTCAAAACGGGGGAAAATGAAGCAAACCGAGTCAACGAATTAACGCCTATATTTTCCCCCCAGTGATGTACTCATGCATAAAAGTGTTTTTTAATGACCGAACATGCTGACTGGACTTTAAAGTCTCACACACACACACACACACACACACACACACAAACATCGTCTCATTCACCAGAGACAGGAGGCAATTTACTCGGTGAGCCGTCACAGCGTGCCCAGAGAACATCAGTGGAGGTACAACTGTGATGCATTGTGGGTAGGTGCCAAAGACAGGCGGACATGACTCCAAGGCTGACATTTGGGGGGGGGGGCACTTACAGATTCATTAACACATTCGATTTCGCCTCAGAAACCAATTCACATTTCGGAGAGTACATCAGGCTATAGTAATTGTATCTT
>CAESWR010002139.1:655544-668589 GCA_903171835.1 Mullus surmuletus
GGAGAGGAAAAAAAAAAAGGACGTGTCGGCACCGCTCATCT
This sequence comes from Mullus surmuletus, assembly GCA_903171835.1. Taxonomy (NCBI): domain Eukaryota; kingdom Metazoa; phylum Chordata; class Actinopteri; order Syngnathiformes; family Mullidae; genus Mullus; species Mullus surmuletus. Next base: position 655,586 of record CAESWR010002139.1, read on the forward strand.
CCATCAGCCTTTGTTGAGCTGCTCAGTCGGCTCCTTTCCTGACCCACTTTCGCTCCCAATCCGACAGACACGTTGGGCGTCTCTGCCTGGCTCCCTCGCCACCTCCATCTCGCGCCCGCTAACAGGCTCTTTGGAGATGAAGAGTCTGTCAGGTGAACTCAACAGACCACAACGTGCTAATGTGCTGTGATTTGTTTTCAGGCAACACTGTTTGCTTATGCCCGAACTGATAATTGCAAATTCTGTTCAACAGAAGATGATGTTCAATGTAATGGGAGGCGGGAGCAGGTGGGAAAAAGTTTTGAGAGCGCTTGACTTATCACTTAAACTCTTATCGTGTACATTTCACAGGACAGATACCACAGTATCCCGGCAGGGGCAGGGTGAGCCTAATTAGGCTGACCTGTCCGTCATTACAACTTGTGGATGGTGCAATATCTTCACCAGAGCATCATTTGTAGGACACTTCAACCCCTAAACACAGTCGGATCAGCTCGCACATCATGTTTTCACCCAAAGCAAGCACAAGTGTCATAGTGATGCTTTGAAAAATCACAACATGGCATCAGCAGCTTCTTCAGCCTTTCAGGAAGCTGCTCATTTTTTTTTAAGCCCCCCCCACCCCCCACCCTACCCCAGCGCATTTAGCTTATCTGTCAACGTGACCATAACTTGCGTACGATTGTGTGAGAGCAAGGCTGAGGAGTCGGTCTGCTGGCCGAGCTGGACTGTCATCAGTTGCTGAGCTTGATGGGAGCGAAAAGTCGCCGGTGTCGCCAGTCACACAACCACAATCGGGGTCAGTTTGAGTGTTGACAGGAGGCCATCTTGTTTTTTTGTGCGTGCTGGTTTTCAGACTTAATCGCCTTCCAGCAGACAGACGGACGGGCGGGGGTGAGAGAATCAACACGCAACACAGACCAGTTTGGTTGCCTGCACTTCTAAGCTTCTGGCTGTTAAAATGTCAAAAACAGTGAGGAAGAGGTGCTCATATCAGCTTTCAGTCCTGTGAGTTAACGCTCATCCGTCTTCCATCATTGAGACAGCATCACAATTCATCACTTACAGGGATCACCAATATCTGGATTGTAGAGCTTTATAACCAAAGTCAAAAAGCACAGATTGTTTTGTGAGGAGGACGAATATTGCGGTGCAATTCCCACATGATCAGCAGGTACACAAGATTAAAGAGGACTCAGCAGATTAGCCATGGTGAGAGGAAGTTGCCTTTCAAAATAAACCACTAACCAATCCAGCACAACGCTCAGCCGACATCACAAACACGACACAAGAAAAAGCCTGAAAACAAAACAAAGCCTAAAGTTGGGGAGTGAATGCACTTTAGAAGATGCACCTCACATATCAGGCCGTAACTTTCCATTGGTGGTGGACAATTGGCCTAGACTAGACAAACACAAGACAGTGACATAAGAAATGTCTTAATCCCGACCTCAAAAAACTGCTGGCAGACTCACTATATGGGTGTCAGAACGCCACCATCATTTAAAAACAAGCAGGAGTGGAGGACTACGAATCAATTTCAGGATTTGGTTTCATTTCTTGGTGATCCATTTAGTCTCTGTAATGATTTGTAGCTACACAAGTAGAATGAAGACAAAAGACACAGACACCCATGCATGTGGATTGCAAGAGGTTTGTCCCCATGTGAACAGTACAGATTTCTTTTTAATCATGTTGCTTAGCAACGAGTCAGACATGGCTTCACCTCCATCACATCCTCATCTTTCGGTTTTCTTTTTAGTTTTTCCATGCTATTAAACACGGATGAGGGATGGTTCTTCTGTATGTCATCCACTGGATGTGTAATTACAACCAGTCAGATCCGATCATGCAAAGCATGAATTCAGCGACCAAAACTATGAATAAAAACTATAATCATATCATAAAATAAATATATACTACTATACTACTAATATATCACACTACTTCACATTCATATAGTTGATTTTAGATCTGTATGACCACCTGCACAGGGACAAGAGGTGTTATGAATGGATAATGTGATTTTATGATGTTGAAATTCTTCTTCCTAAACTGCCACTTCAATACATCTTTGAGCCATATAATTTTTCTGGGACAGAATTAAGTACTCTCCCTCTTTGCTTGAACACATGATTATCCCCTGAATTTATCACACAAATAACTGAAAATTTAGCCAGGACAAACCAATCTGTCTCTGTAGTCATCATCTACGATAAGCGCAGGATATTGGCAGATCTGTATTTACGTCTGCAGTCATGGATGACTAAAGCAGTGATTACGGGTCCTAATGGGACCCCTGGGCCAAATGACAAAACCTTAAATACGAAGAGGAAAGAGCATCTTTATCCGTAACTACGTAGCAACAAGCCAAGTGCCAATAATCAGCTCTTAGAGAGGAAGATACACACATACGCTGGGTTATTTACTGAGGCAGAGTAAGTGTAAAGAAGCTTCTGCTTATAGCAGCAGAGTGAGTGACAGCACAGCCTTGGTCTCTATAAATATACATGAACCTGTTTACCAGCCTGCCCAGGCCTCCTGCAGACTAACATTGTCTTAGGGCCAAGTTCCTGTCTCAAATTGCAGCTTCTCTCTTTTGAGGATGCAATGGCAGGGGCGCAGTGGCTGATGGGTAATCCCGTGACAAGTGTGCACTATTAACACTAAATATATGCAGGGTTTGACATTTGCCGGGTATAAATTCTGTCTGCAGTACCTAGAATTTGCCATCATTGCTGGGTAACAAAAAGCCCGCCAGCAGTCGGTGGAGATGTGAGAAACTGGAAAGCGAGCAGGTGGTGGCGGATGGTTTGCGCTTAGGAGATGAGTCATCGTTGGTGTTTAGGAACAAGTGAAGCCCCCCCCGTCACTTTGACCCCTCCCAATAATTAAGGCAGCCGATTCTCTACATTGCTGCTGTCCAATCAGCCGGGAACTGGACCCTCTGACAAGTGGCTTGAAAGTAATATGTACCCAGATAGACGCAGAGCCGACACTGGCTCTGGTGAAAATAAACACTCTCAGTCGAGACACAAAACACTTGCATGCAGAGAGAAACTGGCATGTCAGTGAGAGCAAGATTAACCATATTGTGCATCATATTAACCCTCTGACATCCTTTAAAAAAATACAATACTGGTACTATTTGTGTAAAGAGCAACCCCGTGCCCTTAAATTGTGCTATGAATATTTAAAAAATAAAAATAAAAATCCAATTCTAACCAGAAAGAACACAAAATCTGAAATATTTTCTAAAAATAAAGTGCAAAGTAGATTATTTGGGGTAAAATTATTAGAGAATTGTCTAAAGGGTGTAATGAGAGCCCAATTTGGAATTTTAAACTTTGTCCAAAATCACAGATTTGTGGAGAGCTTCATGGCTCTCTATTGTGGAAGATGCAAACCCACCCAGCTTGGGGAAGACGATGAGGTATTCTGCGTTGCATTGTGGGCAGGCCACTCGTGCCGTGCTGTTGCCTCGCTGCTTCTCGTCCACCCAGCGCTGTAGGCAGGCCTGGTGCACCCATTTGGTGGAGCCACGGCAGCGACACGGACGCACCCACTCCGCCGTGCGATCGTCCTCGTCTGTGGCGAAGCACACCCAGCAGCTCCTGAAAACACACACATTCGCGGGTGTTCATTATCAAGTTAAAAGATAATCATAATCAGAACTGATCTAAGCTAAACCTGTTCACTTTTTCCTCTACACCTGAGGATAAATGTTTCACTGCAGTCGGAAGAATGAGAAGTGTACGTGTGTATATGACCCTTTCATCCACCGAATGAGCAAAAGAACAGCACAAAGTCACCTCAGACACCCGATTCAAAACTTATAAGATCCTAGAGTACAGTTATTACAGGGAATTTGCTTTACTATTCTGGGAACAATGACAGTGGCTGCCGTCACAGTCCCTCACAGGACACAATGACACCTAACAGAACAGTCAGAACAAGTGAACATACAAGACTGACAGGCAAACGTGCCAAGATGTTGATTAGCACAGTCTTGGTAAAGCACTAAAGCCCCTTTATCCCACGAATTGACTGCAAAAAAATGAATACATAAAAAAAATCTGGTATTATGTTTCAGATCACACATCACAACTAAGCAGATTCGGCCCGTACGCAGGCAGACTCTTTTGACGCACTATCGGGTTTGCTCATATTGCTAGTTAGACCCAAATTCATACTTGTCAACACAATATTCTGCCCAACTGTGCGGCGGGCGCAGTGGGGAGGAGGTGGGTTTGCTGCAGACAAACCAAAGAGACAGTCTCCCCTGTGTGTGCGTGTGACATCCAGACAAATGTGGTGCTTTGGCCTCAAGCCAACCCATATTTTAGCATACTTGCCCTCCTCCCACACCATCCTCCTGTGCGCTGGAGGAACTAAAAATATGATAAGAGCTGCATCCAGAATGTTTAGCCCCACTGCTGCACGGACCTCTAATCAACTGGACTCCTCTTATGAAATACAATCCCTCCCTTCCCTCAACATCTGGGAGGTAATGTGATATCCAAGCTCCATGACCTTACCACAGTCCATCTCCAACTGTGACATTATATTGCTTTTCCATAATTAATCAGCAGTGTGTGTGTGAGTGGCTGGAGGGTTCACCACCACGGTGTCTCACAGCATGTAGTGAAGTTCTTAGTCTTAGCAGTGACACACGCATGAAAACAGTCACAGGTTAGATCAGAATAATTGATTTTAAATTGGTCCGGCATGTTTTGCTGCCCTGGTAGAAGGAGCATTGTGTGTGCCCACTGTTGGAATAAAGAGAAACCCCCCCCAAAAAACACGTTGTCATGACTTTCCATTAAATCTGATTCACATTCAAATAAGCCTGGTCTGCTGTTTAGGACCCACTGGCTAAGGCTGCTGACTGCCGAGTTGAGCTATTTTGCAGTGCGGCATTTACATTCCCATTTTCATAATTCCCTTGCAGCCAGAACAGTTGGCGTTTCCACCGGATGAGGCAAAAGATGATCCATTTACGCACAACTCCTATAAACCCCCACCACAAATTAACAAGGATAACTTATCTCCTGCTCCAATTATATACATTTGACAGCATTAGCTCTGATGAAACAACAAGCCAAGAAGCTCCACTAGATCTGTTGAATTAACATGTATTCCAAAAACAAAAAGACCCAGTTAGGGCGATCTCATTTGGCTGAGGTGGGTCGAAAGAAAATCAGTTTTTCTAGTCAAGATAACTTGGTGCCGCCTCCCTAGACAGTCAGCTTGTTCCAGTTCCTGGTAACGACAGGTATGTCTGGAATGGAGGAAACCTGCGGCTATTTACCCTCACTCACCATTTACGCTTATCTACCATGGTAGCAAAACTACCGTGGCAGCAGGCTGGGCTCAAATTGCCAACCCGTGACCAGAATTAAGAGAGTTTCGGGGTGTTCTAAAAGCAGCAGAATGAAAAAAAATCTCATGCTTTGGCTGACAATTGGACACACTAAATAAATCACACACCACAATTACAAACTGCCTGCAACCCAAACTATTCTGTTGGGATTTTTTCCACAGGTAATGTGCGCTCCAATTAGCTTTGGCATCTGTAGGGACTAAAGTGCAAAATTAACACGTCTAGCAGACAGATATAAACACGGGCTTCTGATTTGAAGTCTAGACATTTTACTACGAAACGCTTTGTTGGCGTTTATGATCCATGCTGTGGTAATAAGACGCATTAACGGTTATCAACGAAGGGAAACATGCCGCCAAACACTCGTCTTAATGGAAGATTAATTTTAAAAATCTAATATTGGCCAAATTATGGGGATGAAGATGGTGCGAGTGGATTTTTCCTGCACTCTATACACAGCGTGTACACAGCGGTTGACTCAGCAGAATCCCCACAGTACATCATGTATATTTCAGCTCCCCTCCCACTGCTAAATAATGAAAGTCAAATCTCTGGCAGTCTGTCATCGCTGTCCTGAGGTCTGGGTGTGCTCGGTTACTGGGCCCACTGGGGAGCAGAGGGGCTCCTCTGTGGAGCGCCGTAGATGCCTAAATTGGATTATTTGCTCAGTCCGCCGCCTGCCTGCGATGGATGATTTTCCAATACAGCTCCGGTGCTGAATAAAACATGATGATGCAGGAGAGGAGTCCTCAGGTTGAGCTCTCGGGTGACACGGGCAGCTCAACGGCCGAGACGGCAGTCTGACAGAAACATTAACCCTCCACTGACAGAGGGTCCCGCTCCAACCTCCCACCTCCTACCCATTCATCAGCAATGCAAAACAAAGCCAGTTGAAATATTTCTAATCAGAAATAAACAAATGTGGCGAGGCTGTTTCCCTCCAGAGTGCTTTCAAAGCGTCTCAACATCTCAAACATGGAGTTGCTGCAGAATGTGGACTAGAGGAGGGGTGGACAGATGTTGCCACAGTGGAGGACAAAGCTCAGTGCCGCTTTAGATTCTCTGGCTCCCGTTAGTGTAACCCGGTCCCTCTGCATGACAGGACCCAATACAACACCACCGAAACGTTATCCTCAGAGCGAAACCCTAATCTCCAGCTCACTGTTGCCTCAACACTGTTTAACAGAACCCTTTTCAGATCAGCTTTGGTGGCGCAAAGTGAACAACTGAGAATTCGAGTCAAAAATGGATACAAAACTAATCCTGCAATCACTTAACAGAACATTAACATGTAAAACTTCATAATCAAGGCTTTTCATTCAAATTACACAAAATAAGACGTTCATCCTGTCTACAACTACGTTCCCCATTAAAATGACCTTCAAGAACATGGAGAACTGACAATGGCGATGTGCCCAGACATTTCTTACGTAAGGTGACCCATTGCCTCTAGTTTATATGTTGAACAGGCAAAGTCTTGTGGGTTTTGTTGTTTCCACTGCGAGCTTTAATCCATCTAATGCGAGCCAAAAAAATCTTTGAAGGGCAGTGCAGGCCTGTGACAATTAGCCTTTTATTTTCAGTTAATTTTCAAAAGCTTCCAAGCTGCCAGGGTTGCAGTCAAAGATTTTGGATTTACCCGGTCAAGTCAGTTGGAATGCAAGTTTGAGTCAGAAAGAAATGGGAAAGAAATTGGGGGGGTGGGGGGGGGCATCTGAGGGTGGGCTCTATCAGCATACAGCGAGACAGTGTGATTGACACTATATGCAGCTTAGCTTGCTTATCATCTTACGAGTCGAGCTCCTGTTCTCCGAGAGGCATAAGCCAGCCCACAAAAGGCTCCTTTCACAGGGCGTTAAACAACAATCCCTGGGGGTGTCTGCAGCCACACAACAGTACGATAAGCCAGGATGTAAGATAAGTAACTTTCAAGTGTGTTTGGCAGAACTTATATGCGTCAGCTGGTAGACTGACTCACTGACTAAAAGATGCCATTTATATAGTCTTGGCCACTTTCCACAGACAGCAGTAATCAAAATAACAGGGTGTCCTTACAATTCAAAACAGCTAAATAGAAAAGCGGCTTCCAAATGGCTCGAGAGTTTGTTTTGAGCAGGACCAAATGACCTCTGTATGAAATAAGTGTAGTAAAAATATAATACATGCTTTGATTAAGGGGTTCTCAGCTGCGGTAAAACTCAAATGAAGGTTTCCTGCACTCATTCATGGACACCTCAACACCTGCAGGATCCATGCGGAGACAGCAGAGAAGTACAAGCATTCCACCAGGAAACCAATTATGCCTCAATATTAATTGTGTGTTGCAATTAAATTACATCATGTGTGACTTGTTTATCCAGATCCTCAAAAAACATTTTTTTTAAATTGCCTACTTATTTCAACCCTTGTTTACCAATAGCTCACATTGCATTATCTTTGCACAAGCTAAAAATAAAACAAAAATACGGGTGGGCAGAGAGAGTGCTTTGCCATTCAGTATGAGCATGCCTCAGTGTAAAGGAAAAGGTTGTGACAGATTTATGAACTAAAGCATGGCAGAGGAACGCAGACAAATAATAACTCTTATTTCCACAATTGTACAAAACTAAACAAAGTAAAAATAAAGCAATTAATTGCTCACTGAGAACATTATGGCCGAGCATGCCGGCGCTCGCCTGTGCAGCCAAACTCCACACATTAGCATCTGCAGCCTCACAGATCAGCATGTTGGACGCAGCACGTGTTTAGAGGAAACATGGGGAGCAACAGGGTGAAATATCTGTCTGACAAAAGCTGTCGGGACAAGAGGACGACAAGAAGGATGTGCGAGGGCCAATAAGAAAGGTCAGGCTGGATTGAAATGTGCCCCCCCCCACCACCACCACAACCACATCTATTTGTGAAACACTGCATTGCAGGGGCAGCCGGCTGACGGTGGCGGGCCCAGATAAGAGCCAGTAGAGCCTTGTGTTTGCCAGCGATAGAGGCCGAGGACACGACCGTCCCAGGGCACGGGGACATGACATGCATGATGTCGCCATTGGCTTCTGAAACGCTGTCACACAACCGTTTCACAAAGCTTACCTACTCCTTAGCTGCTGCACACCACCTTAGAAAATGGTTTAAAGTTCAAAGTTTAATCTCGACAGGAAGTGCCGTGTTAGAAGGACTACAAGTCATTCATACTGCTGCTTGTACCAGCCATTGACTATTCTGAAGGAGACAGCACACCGGCATGCTCGGCCATAATGTTGCAGCATCTGCTGACCACCGCTTTATGAAGAAGATGAAAAATACATGTAGCTTGATAACTTTGTTGCCCTTCATACAAAGATACAAGTGCAAACCTTTACTCAACGCATAAAGACAGATGAACAATTGACTCACCAAGTTGGTCAAAACATTTGGGATGTATGCATGTTGCAGTGACAAACAACTTGTTGCTCTTTTAGTGGCAGACACTCAAATATCTTTTCTTCCTCTGCAGTGTTTGCCCGATGGGAAAAGGTTTGCACCTCAATTTTTTTGCCAAGATGCCAACAAAGGCTGGGAGGAAACACTTGGTTATTAAACAGTGCACACTCACACAGGTGTCAAGCTTCAAATTTAGCTTGTTGAGCTTTTACGACTGAAATATCCTCCCCATATTCAAGGAAACAATCAATTTATGTGCACAACAATGAGTCTGCAAAAAGAGAAACTGCAAAGCTTGTTTTTAACTTCCTGAAAAATATACAAGTTGAATGATAGGAATGAGTACAGCTATTGTCAGAAATATCCACTTGCTCAAATAGGAAATACATACCGCACACATAAAAATAACCTAATCTGCACAACTATTCTCATCCTGGTAGAACTTCTGTATAATTTCAGAGGCATGCATTTTCTACCGTGATCTCATTAATTGTCAAAGTATGTCAACGTTTGCAAGACACAAAGTTCTGCTTAAATGAACTTTGCCTGTTATGATGGAACCCTCCACAGCATTCAGTCCGAGCATCAGCAGCCAACATGCGTCTCAGACATGAGCGTGTGAGCCTCAGTGCCATTGTTCATTATTTTTGCCGTGACTAAGTCCGATTTCAGACAAGTGCCTCTCAAAGGACACCTCTTGTGTGGCTGCTGACTGGCCGTCAGCTGAAAAGTCACACTGCTTGCGTCACATGGCCCCGCTTCACCACTTACGTATTCAGTTAATTTTGGGTGCGAGACTCTTTAAACATTAACAACCCACAGTGTTGCCTCCCTATATTGTAAATCTGCTCAGTGAGACAGCTTCAATACACAGTGAGTCATTTGCCCAAAATGAGTCAACCCGTGGGCTCTACTGTGATACGTGTGTGTGTGTGTGTGTGTGTGTGTATATATATATATACATATCTTTTGAATATAGAGAGAAGTAGTATAGTATAGTGCGCAATATGAGTGTGTACGGAGACTGGCAAGCTCATAATTGCAAGGTTGTTACTTCGCTCCGTCGGCCTGGAGAGTCCATGTCAATGTCCTTGACCAAGACACTGCACAATGATAGTTCCCCGGGCACCCAGGCACCCGAGCTCTTGAGACTGCTCACTGCTCCATGGAGGAAGGTTTACTAGACAAAATGTCCCTGTGGGTTTCATAAAGTACATAAACTGAAGTAAGAATATATATATATTTTTTTTTTTTTAAATACATTGAGGTATAATCGTATTCTCACAATCTGCAGCTGATTATCAATATTTGTCTTGTTTCTCACATTTTCAGAATGTATTCCAAAAGCTCCCGTTCATAACCTTATTTGCATAATTCAGTATGCAGAGTTTTTTAATGTATATGCGAATATACAGTACATTTCTGTACTTCAACATCTCTAGTGTTGTGATTTGTGATATCGCGATATCCCCTTTGTGAGGTAGATGTGACATTATTTCACAAGATGTCCCCATTTTGTTTCTTGTTTATATCTGCAAATAGAAACCTGAATATGTAGGATCACTCCACTCCACTGCTAAAACTTCTATTCGGAGGGGGGGCTAAATTGCTATACCACCAATGTCTTATTACTGCAGGTCACACAAGTCTTTCAAATGAGACAACTAATTAGAAAAGTGCACACTCGTTTGACCAATCATTTTATTCCATCCGCATAAAATGATTGGCCGAGCTTCCTGCCTCTCATCTGTCGCCGCGCCACTCCCAGTTGCAGCGCCTTCACCGCTTGGCTCAGGGAGGGGAAGAGGGGTCGGGTCTTTGGAGGGAGGCAGACTTATTGATGTTCAAGTTTTACCCAAGTGCTGAACAACCTGCCAGAAAGGTAAGAATTGCTTTAATTTCTGATTGGTAAATGGGAGTGGCATCCAAGCTGTTGTACACTTGAGGGGCTATGAAACGGGGATGACGCCACAATTGCATCACAACGTCTGGTTTAATGGGGTTTGACCAAGACACAAAATCTCCTGTCATTTGTCACCAGTAACTGGAGCTTCAAGACAAAATCTTTCACACTGCAGTTAACAGCACAAGCTGCCTCTAATCACAACTAAGCCATCTATCCGTGTAAGCTTGCCACAAATACAACACACTATGAATATCTACCAACCCGCATCCTAACCACACAACTTTCCCACTGCTGCCGAAAAAAAAAAATCTATGTTTGGCGAGATGTTTGTGGATTAAAGTCTGACACTGCTCTTTGTCACCGAGAGCAAAGTGAGCAAAAACAGTCACCACAACCTGAAAGCACAGTAAATATTTGCAGCAGAAAGTCGCTCCAGGCAATGCAACAAACGTGCCAAGTGGCAAAGTGTGCAAAACAACTCCTTCATCGGACAAGACTGAAAAACAGTTTTGGTGCAACTGCGTGCGTGCGTCTTCTCAGGATTTATCAATTCAAGTTTCTTCCATCTACGTCAGTTGGTCCGACTGCTTGTAAACTATACAGAATTCAAATCAGGTTCTGTGGCGTTATTTTGATATTTCAATGGTCAGTCCAATGGTCCAATGGTCAGTCATTACGGGACGTCAAAGTAAAGGGTACTTTCTCCACCGTTGGCTACTTACAGAGAGCATAACGACCATGGAAGTGACAACCAATGATCTTCAAGTTCCACAACAACTGTTTACCAAGGATGTGGATGGTTGTGTGATCAGCTGACAGGTAAATACCTGGAGGACAGTGGGGCTGGACACAACGACCTTGTGATGCTCTGCAGGGGACAATGTAAACACAACATGCACACACATGCTGCAGTGGTGTTTGACGTCATAAAGTGCGGGTTTACGCTTATAAACCAGTGTAAGTGGAAGTCACAGAGAAACACAGTTTAATGTAAACACAACATGCACACACATGCTGCAGAGGTGTTTGACGTCATAAAGTGCGGGTTTATGCTTAGAAACAAGTGTAAGTGGATGTCACAGAGAACCAAAGTTTAACAGTCATTATTTACTCCATAAGGTCCAAAAGCTACATCTAAGGAAGCACTTTAAATGGCCATGGTTGTGGTGTTGCTAACTCGCACGGTTTGCGTCGCCCGTCGTGATTTAAAGCCAAGCTAATGCTACGTAGCCGCCATTAGCATGCTAGCCGTCCAACTTGAACTCACCTGTCCAAATTCTGCTGCATGGCCGCCGCTCTCTCTCCTGCTTAACGGGCTCGTAGTTTTCTCGTGGAGTTACTTTACAAGATAAAACGTAAAAAAAGAGAAGAAAGGGAAAAAAACACAGCCGTTGATTGGCTGCAGGTGCTGTTAAAAATCACTTGCTAACTAAGCTAGCTCCTCCACAGGCCTTTCCCGCTCATCCGGCGCGTCGGCTGCAAACGAGCCGATTCTGAGGCATAAAACTACTCCCCCGCGGTCATGGCAGTCCAACTACGGCTCGCCTTCGACCGATGCACTTGTTCCGATAAAAAAAATCCTCTTTAAACGAGCTCCGGCCTCGACTGTCACTTGTGTTATCGCATCTGTGTGACGGCTTGACTCCATTGACTGGCCGTCTCTGCGGTGACGTCAAATAGCCCAGCGGTGCGTGATTACGTCACGAGGACGGGGACGTTGCCACGAGCCTGAGCTGGGAAATGTAGTTTCGTGTTTTCTCTGTCTGTCACGGTCTCAATATAGCTTTTTCTGACCCGAATAAAACCGAGAATCACAATGAATGTGTTTGGACATAACTTTAAACTTGTGTTTTAATATCTGTCGTCTTTCCATGTGTTTTTTAAGGGTTTTTTTAAAGCTATGTTTTAAAGATATCGTATAATATCTGTATGGAAATCTAAACCAAAAAGCGGGAAAAGACACGTGTGATTGCCGTCTCACAAGCACACACGCAAAAGAATCATTTTTCAATTAACCGCAGCTGAAAGATTTTTTTTGTCTGGTCACCGCAGCCCAGAAACTACAGCTCCCGACAGCCTCCGCGGCATCATCCATGCGCCGCAGTCAATCAGCTGTTGAGGCAACTGCTGACTACCTCGGCACAAGGGTAGCTCGTTTGTCATATCTAAACCCAGGCGAGGCACACAGAAATACCTTTGTTTTCAGAGTCCCCAAAAGGTGAACGATAAAGGTAATTCCAACTTGACGGGAGGCAGCGCTGTGTGTGCATGCTGTTTGTCGTTTTGTGTGTGTGTGTAGGG
>CAESWR010002142.1:54199-77308 GCA_903171835.1 Mullus surmuletus
AAATCAAGTTCAGAGATTTATGTTCATCCTATAAATATTTTAAAATAATAGAAAAGATAAAATAAGGAAATAGAAAAGTTAAGTCTGCAGTAATATGTAGAGATGGAGCTTTCCATCCCAAATATTGGTTCATAATGGAAATGTTAATGTTGATCCTCATTTGTGTGATTAGAAATAGTCACAAAGTGTTTGTGGTTGATTCTGAACAAAGGCAATAATTTGCACTTTTGCCGAGAGGCAATTCTAATGAACATGTTGCAATAATGAATCGATCATGTGTATTTATACTAATCAAATAAAAGGTGAGAGAATGAATGGTATAATCAACCAAACATGACAATTCCAACACGCAGCTTTAATAGTTATGTTGGTCGGTTAATTTAATTGATTGAATTCAGAAATCAGTCATCGCAGATTGATTCTGTTACTTTGTTATAAATATCTACGAAAACTGAAACTGTCTTAATTTTCTTTCAGTTCTATCAACACCTGCACTGGCTGTTCTCAGAGAATTCCACTTTGTCAACTTGCTGAAAACCTGGACTGAAGCTCAGAGTTACTGTAGAGAGAGGTTTTTAGACCTGGCGACCATAGAGAATGCGGACGACTGTCCCCAATTTAAAAAGATGGTGGGAGATTCAGGTCATTGGGGTGCGTGGATTGGACTGTATGATGATGTGAAGAGCTGGAGATGGTCCCTGGACAACACGTCTCTCTTCGAGCAAGAGTTAGGAAGCTGGTTAGTTTTTAACGAAGACAATTTCCGAAGTACTGAGCATTGTGCAGTAGTATATCAAGGGGCACTCCGAGATGAAAACTGTGAGAAAAATCTATGGTTTGTGTGCTATGACGGTGAGTGTTGACTGTATCGATTTTCACAGATTTGAGTATATATAAAATAAAAAATCTGTTCCTCTCATCTCTTTAGTGCTCAAAGTTGTTCATAAAATTCTTTCCTATGTCCTTTCAGAGACCCACAACTCCTATGTCCGAGTTGAAGAACCTAAATCCTGGCAGTCTGCACAGAACTACTGCAGGAAGACCTACACGGGCCTGGCCAGTGTCAGGAACCAGGATGAGCTGAATGCTATCAAGAGCTTGGTTCAGGCAACAAAGTGCTGGATTGGGTTATCGAGAGAGAGCTGGAAGTGGTCTGACCTGAGTGACTCCTCCTTCAGGGATTGGGGGAGCGTTGAGCCCACTGGAGGCGCTGAATCTTGTGGAGGAGTTACTGTGATTGGATGGTTTGATGATTATTGCCATACTGAAAAACGTCCCTTTATCTGTTCAGGTAAAAACCTCCATCTACGATAGCAAACATGATAAATGTATGTCTTTTGTTTGTTGTTTTGAGGGGATGTTAGTTTGGATGTTAAAAGCAGAGTTTGACATGTTAGTGAACATGCCGAATCTTGTTGAGGTGATAATGCTGTTAGTGTAGCAAATATGCTGAGTTTAGTTTAGCACAAAGACTGGAATGGTGTGTAAGCTGCTGCTCACTGAGGGGCTTCACAGGACTTAGAGACCTGTCACACAAAGCCAGACTTCCCCATCATTCCAGTCTTCGAGCCAAACTAACTTCGTATTCATTGGCAGCAGTGGCTGTGTTCCAATATCCATACTATAACACTATGCCACGACAAGATGCGGTATGTCCTAATGCATAGTGTGTGAAATATAGTACTGTAACAGTGCCCAAACCTACTAGTATGCAAGCCAGCATGTTATCCTGCCCATCCGGGGCAGATAAAGCAGCATTCAAGATGCACTATGATGACATGAGTTGTGTGTCCCAATGGTATGCATATTGCTTGCAATATAGGTACCCTCTGAGGGCAGACACAGTATACTATTAGTAAGTAGCATGAGTATGCGATTCGGAGCGCAGCCAATGTTCTCCCTTTACTCTTATCAACGATTCCACAAAATATTCAACTGTTCCTCTCAGCAGCTGCATTTAGAGGCACCCTCCACTTTGTGTTTATTCCTCCTTCTTTCACAGTTCCACCCAAGAGGGTGTTGAGGGTGAGGCTGAAGACTGATGGATCAGTGAACCCGAATGACCCCCTGGTGCAGGAAGCTATTCTGAAGCAGGTCAGTGTGGTTCTTCCTCTGGCTGAAATGGTTGAAGATGTGAACTTGAGCAGTAGTTCTGATTTTGTCTTGTAGATGGAGAAAGATTTGAAAGGGCAGAGGGTCCATCAGGAGTTCAGCCTGAGATGGAGGAAGCAGCCACATGGAGACGTCTTTAAAAAGCCAGAGCTTTAAAGGTTGTCAGACAATACAGCCTGTGCTTGATCCTCTGCACTCTCAACACAAGTGCCGGCAGACATGAACAACCATTTGAATTCACACTTGCTCGTTACTCGTGCTACTTTATGAGAGGACCAAAACACAAATCAAACGCACCCTCTCTCTCTCAGAAAGGGCGGTGTTTGACCATGATCGGTTAATTGCAAGTATGTTATGTTAGGCTAGAGGTAGCATCCATATGTAACCACCCAAAAAAAGATTTTCTTTTATCCGCATTCATAGATTTAAATGTCACTTTCGGTTTGATTTGAAAACAAAAGCAGTCTTAATACAGTAACTTTAAATGTGTGGCCAGTTAAATACAAAATATCATTTCTTTCCCCCCCTAAAAAATTTAAGTTCAGAATTTTGCCAGTGGCACACAGTGTTTTGGTCCCACTGGCAGACTTTTCTACTTATTTTAAGTGACGTTTTGGAGTAGTCCAAAAGTAATTTAACTAATACGCCAACTAATTATTTTAAGTAGAGAGTAAATAATAAAGTAAGGTAATACAGTGACAAGTATTGTGCAAAACATTACTTTTTGAGTAACTAACCCAACACTGCCCACCACCTTGCACTGTATAGAAGCGGGACCATGGAAGGCCACCCCCACTAGTGAGATCATACCAGGAATGTTGAAAACAGACACTTTTTACCTTGCATTGGCCTTCATGTCTTAGAAAACATGAGAAATTCACCATTTACCTTCAGATAAAGTATCAGAGTTTGCAGAGTTTGCAGCTGAAACAGAAGTTATGGAACTAGTTTGTGGCTACAGCACGACTTATTTGTGCCCACGGATAATTATTCTGATTCTAGATTAATCATATTTAACTAATAAAGTGGGCATGTTAGTGTGGCGCTGCAAAGCTCACCAACCCGAGTGTGAAACACAGGCTTGCAGTGAATCAGAATTGGGTGCTCGACATTGGTGTGGAGAGAGACCAGAAGCCCTGCCCACTGCACAGATGTGGCTGATGTTGAAAACATGCTCACTGAGCTTGACAATATTTTTCACGTCTCTCACATTTTTTACTATAAATAGGTCATGCTAAGCTAAGCTAATATGTGCTTCAGCTGGACTTTAAAGGGATAGTTCAGATTTTTTTGTACATGAAGTTGCGTGAGATCCTCACCATCAGTGTTGTTCATCAACAGTGATTTTTCACCCACTGCGTCCCATGAGAGGAGTTCCTGCGACGTGTGACCTTCCGAGCATGTAAATGGCGTTAAAACAGCTGATGATTTAAACAACTTAATGTCAAAAAATCTCAACTATCCCTTTAAGAATAACTTCAGTTATTATTTGACGTCCTATTACTCCCCTGCTACTGAACTTTCTCACATCACACTTACGCGCTCTGCAAGTTGACCTTATTATTATATTGTTGTGTTGAATAAGATTGGTTTCTGAGTGACGCTATTTCATCTGATGATACATACATAGAGAGAAATGTGTTTTTCAGTTCTAGTAATTTTATGACATGCTCAAGATGTTTGAATAACCACACAGACACACGAACACATGCTGCTTTAATTGGTCTAATGTATCTGAAAGTTGCAGTGATTGGATACAATTGTAAGATCCATCACTACTGGTGTAAATTGTTGCCATTGTGGCGTCCTGAAATCCTGGAGGAACTTATTGTATATCCTAGATGAATGTGATGGCTAAATAGATGGAGCAGCAGCTTTGAAAGTTAGCTATTTAAAAAGAGCTTAAGTTATTGCTTGATTTGCTGTTACACTTCCTCACTAGTTTGACATATGACACTTTGCTTGTGCTTATTGACCAGATTATATTATTGTGGAGCATAGATTGTAGATGACTAGCTGAAATGGATTTTCTCTGGTATCCAGCCTCTTATGATGTATTTCCTGCACAAACAGAATACAGAACATTTATTGGAAAGCTGAAAAGTGGATGTCTCCTGGATATCATGAAGCAGAAGCATACCAGCATAAGGATTGCAGGGAATTTGATATTCACAGGTTGATGACGACTTCTTAAAATTATTCCAGCTGGTCTTTCAAATAAATATATTTCATTTCTCTGAGCGATTGTATTTAATATGTGTAAAACTAATAAGTACAGAGAGACAAGAGCATGATGGATAATTGTGAGAAACATACTCCTCGCTCTGTGACAGATTTTGGGGTCTATTTTTGCTGATGAGCGAAAATGCTGGTGAATCCTGATTTTTTTTTAACTGCGTGCATTTGCCATTTAAGTGGGTGTGTCAGAAAGTTGCGCTGCGCTGACGCAAGCTCAAACCATATCTAACCAGCGCAGGCAGATGGATACTCCGCAGACAGGTGTAGTGGATGTCAGATGTATTTCACTCATAAATATGCTGACCATGATCATCAAACATTCCAATTCATTTATTCAATTATTAATGTACTGACCTGACTCTTAGTCATTGCATCTGATGTTTTGGTGTACGCTATTGTGAATTGTACTTTGTGATCAGTAGCATTGATCAGCTCATTGATGGTGTTTCTCATGGTGATTACTTGTGCGATTCTTGGGCTAATAAAAGGTCAAACTTTGTGGGCAAAAAGCATTTTCATCGACAGTATATTTGGTGCAGGTCTTTGCTCTCTGTGTGCACTACTAATTTCAATGTAACCCGATGAGGACGAGGCCACACGGCTTCATTTGCATGTTTCATGCACTGAAGCCTCTCAAAGTGCTGTACAAAGAAATGAAACACAACAAAGATGCATCTGAAACAGATTATGACTAAAGATGAACAGTGTCAAAGATCAAATCAAAGAGATTTGCATTAATGTAATATGTTTTATATTGAGGGCACTGCCACAGTCTGTTACTGTCCCTTGCCAAAAGAAAGAAACGTAACTGCCGCTGGGCCGCCGGCTCCGTCCAAGCTTCATTTGCATGTTTCATGCACTGAAGCCTCTTAAGTACTGTACTGAGAAATAAATGACAACAAAGAATGCAACTTGAACGAATTAAGACAAAGACAAACAATGTCAAAGATCACATCAAAGATATTTATAGATTTGCTTTAACAACAGTGTTTGCAGTCATTGTGTTTGTAAAGTCTTGATCTTTGACATCTCAGTGTTCAGAATTATTCTCAACATCATCATTTAGTTATAGCAGTATGACAACATACATATTCCTGGAATTGTATAAAGTCCTTTGAAATACCGTCTTACTTTCTGCAGGGTTGTATAAGAACAAGGTGCTTGTGACTTAAAGAAGGATAGACCTGCCCTGATTCCTCAGACTGTCTGAAGGAGAGGCTTGGTTAAGTTTTGCATACGGTCTGCACAAAAACAATTAGAGAGGTAAGACACAGGCAGACAGAATCTTCAGTCCGGAGAGGAAACAGCAGAGTGACAGCTGATCAACGTGCTCCGTGGCTTTTACTGAAGGGTCCACAAATGGATTTGATGGACCTGCTGATCTTATTTCTTCTAGGTGAGTAGCCTAGACTCTGTCATATTTCATAGATCATTATTCACTGACTGAATGTGTTTGTGACCAGTCAGAGTGGGGAGCTTTGGAACTGTGGCTCTGTCTGTCTGTGTCTGTGTGAAGCTGCATATCAGTTTTAAATCTATCCAAGATTTACAAGTTCAGAGATTTATTTTCATCCTAAAAATATTCTACGAGAAAAGTTAGGTCTGCTGCAGGGGCGGACTGGTCATCAGGAGTACCGTGAGTTTTCCCGTTTGGCCAGTGGGTCAGTGAGCCGCTAAGGCCGGAGGATAAAACAAGCTTTCAGCATTGTTTATGTGTTGCATACACCACATTTATTTACGTCAATGCGGGCATGATGCGACAACGGCCGCCCAATGATGCACATCATCGCCGAGCAGCTGCATCACAGGGCTTTTTTCCTTCTTCTTTTTTGCTGAAACTCTGTGTATTGTGTCGTGTCAATGTGAATGGAGGAACGTACAAGCGACTCTGTTCCAGCAAATTACACTTTTTTAATGAACATTTCCTTTACTAGAAAGCAGATATCTATAATGGGGTTTCCACCCACCAATTTTTATTTGCAATTTTAAAAATTGCAACAAAAAAAAACTAACTGCAAAAAAAACAAAATGCTGGATTACACCCCCATCAGGTTGGGAGGGGGGGGGGGGTTCCATGGTTTTCCAAGTAATAAGCCGAGAACAACCATCATCGCTTCTTCCCGTTTTGCCGCCATGTTTGTTTACACCAATGTCACGTTTGCTCACGCGATATTTGGAATGTTGAGTATGAAGAACCTGATTCTCTGCTGAAGAATCGGCTAGTGTGTGGTGTGCGCCACCGTGCACACTGCACACTACAAGATTAGACGGGAGAGATCTTGTGCGATCTGTCTTTTGTTTTGTCCTATTGCATCCAGACAGCATGAAGATGTTGGTAATTTGTTTTGAACAATGATTTATTGGCTTGATAAGTGAAAAAATGATGTTTAAAAAGGCCATTTTTGCATTGATCCCAATTGTTCATATCAGAGCAAAATTCAAAATGTTAAAAAAAAAAAAAATCATCTACCTTGAATCCAAATTTGGTCTTCTTTTTTTTTAATGAACAGTAAAAATGTATTTAGCAAGAATTTGCAAGTATATGTTTACAGTAAAATGTTGAAGTGAAACACTGAAGAGTCACTTATGTATAAATTAAAAAATAGTGAAGGTACTTTGTGAAGGTCACTCTTAAGATGCTCTGTAGCAAGTTTGGTAGCAATTAAGCAAAAATTGTGGGAGGAGATTGGTTTAATAAGTTTTATAGTTTTTGAAAAAAAATGAGTGACTGACTTCATAATTTGCAATAGGTATCTACAAAAACATTTTCAGGATTACAACTACATTTTGGGGAAAGTTGCAAATCTGTACATATGATTGATTTGCTATGAATTTTCAAAATCTTCTACTTTAGAGGCCTGCTATAGTGCCACCAGGACTATTGGGCTCATTTAGCATCTGAGGTAATCTTGCATGGGATTAGACCTTTGTGAAAAGTTTGGTGATAAAGAAAAAAAGAAAGAAAGAAATGCTTATGTTTTTGATTAATTTAATTGATTTAATTCAGACATGTTTTCATCACAGATTGATTGCGTTAATCTCTTCCACTGTCAATTTTGAATCAACAAGCATTTGTTGATTTGTCAAATGGTGAATTGTAGAATCACATTCTAGCAAATATCTACAAAAACTGAAACTGTCTCCATTTCCTTTCAGTTCTATCAACACCTGCGGTGACTGTTCCCAGAGAATTCCACCTTGTCAGCATGTGGAAAACCTGGACTGAAGCTCAGAGTTACTGTAGAGAGAATTTTTTTGACCTGGTGACCATAGAGAGTGCAGAGGACTGGGCCAGAGTCAGAAACATATTGGGAGACTTAGGTGTTTATGCTGCATGGATTGGTCTGTATGATGATGTTAAGAGCTGGAGATGGTCCATGGACAACACATCTCTCTACGAGGGAGAGTCAGGAAGCTGGTTTGTTTTTGATGAAGACAATGTAGGAAGTCGTGAGCATTGTGCACTAGTATATCAAGGGGAACTCCAAGATGCTAACTGTGAGCAAAGTCTATGGTTTGTGTGCTATGATGGTGAGTGTGTAACTGTTGTTACTGAGTTGACTATATGTATCTGTTCCTCTCATGACTTTAGTCTCTATAGTCCTTCATCAAATACCTTCCTATGTCATTTCAGAGACCTCCTACTCCTTCATCCAAGTTAAAGAAACCAAGTCATGGCAGGGCGCCCAGAGCTACTGCAGGCAGACCTACACAGACCTGGCCAGCATCAGAAACCAGCAGGAATGGAACGATGTCATGGCTGAAATCACTGCTGTAGACCGCCATTGGATCGGTTTATCCCGAGAGAGCTGGAAGTGGTCTGACCAACTGCCCCCCACTGCCTCCTTCAGGCAGTGGGGGGTTGGTGAGCCACATGGTGAATCTTGTGGAGGTGCTAAAGTAAACGGGATGTATGATTGGTATTGTGACAGAACATCTCCCTTCATCTGTTCAGGTAAAGACCTTCATCTTTGAGAGGAACCATGTTATATATTTGGATTGTTGTTTGAGTGGATGTTTGAGCAGATGTTAAAAACAGAGTTTAACATGCTGGTGAACATGCTGACTTGTTGAGATGATGTTGGAGGATGTAAATATGGTAAACTTATCTTAATACAAAGACTGGAATCATGTGTAAGCTGCTGCTCACTGAGGCCTCCCAATCTTTCCAGTCTTTGTGGCAAACCAACATGATATTTCATGGGTAGATATGAGACTGGATCAGTGTTCTCATCTGACTCATCAACAATGATTCCCCAAAATATCCAGCTGTTGCATTTAAAAGCAGCCTGCACTGTGTTTATTCCTCTTTTGTTCACAGCTTTACAGAGGAAGGTGGTGAAGGTGTTGAAGGTGACAGTGAAGACTGATGGATCGGTGAACCTGAATGACCCCCTGGTGCGGGCAGCTGCTCTGAAGCAGGTCAGTGTGGTTCTTCCTCTGGATGAAATAGCTGAAGATGTGAACTTGAGCAGCAGATTTGATTGTGTCTTGTAGGTGGAGAAAGATCTGAGAGGGCAGGGCGTCCATCAGGAGTTCAGCCTGAAATGGAGGAAGAAGCCACATGGAGACGTCTTCAATAAGACACAGCTTTAAATGTTGTCAGACAATACAGCCTCTGCTCAGAGCCTCAGCACACACAAGTGCTGAGACACATTTCCTCCATTTAAAGTCGCAACTGCAGGTTGGAGAGCACAGTCAACCAGTGGGACGCATGTGCATCTAAAGAAACAGGTGGCAAGTGACATCATGGTCTTAAATTACATCTTTTTTGACTGCCACCTACTACTGAGCATTGCACACAGGCCGAGCCAGGGAGGCCGCCTCCAACTGGTGACATCATATCAGGTACGCTGAAAACAGACCTGTGTTCCTCTGAATTTCCATTCACGTCCCTTAAAAATGTGTATGTGTGTGAAGTTGTGTGTAAAGTTTCACTTTAAATCCACAAGACTAAAATCAATTAGGTCTGAATTTGCAAATGAACTGAAACAGATGTTCTAGAACAATTTTGCAGCTACAGCATGACATATTCGTGCCCACCAATAATTATTGTGATTATTTGACGGTAAATAAATCAGATTGAGAGTGTGTAAAATGCAGGATTGCACTGAATCAGAAGTGGACGCTCAAATTGATTGAATGCGACGATACATTAGCAAAAGAGCTACATCTTTGAAATGCAGGATGTTGAAGAAGCCCCGCCCACTGCACGGATGTGGGTGATGTTGAAAATATGGTCAGTGGACTTGGTCACATTTCTCCTGTTTTAATTATAAATATGTTGTGCTGTGCTAAGCTAACGTGTTTCAGCCTATCTTTAAGAGGAGCTAAAGTTATTATTTGATGTCCTGTTATTCTCCTGCTTCTGAACTTCCTCACATCACATTTCTGCTCTGCTAGTTGACCTTATTATTATATTGTTGTGTTAAATTAGATTTGGTCTTTGAGTGACTCTAATTAATATGTGTGAATAGAAATACAGAGAAATGTGTTATTCAGTTCCTCCAGGACACTGGATGTTTTTGTGATTGTTTCAACTAAAAATCCCAGATTTTCTGAAATGTTAAAAGATGTTTGGAATGTTTACAATGCAGTAGAACCACAAATGAAACAAATATACACAAATTAACATAGAATGTCTAATTAGCCATGATTGGACATCATTGTAAGATCCACCACTATTGGTGTAAATTGGTGGCATTGTGGCGTACCTGAAATCCTGGAGAGACTTGCTCTTTGTCTTAGATGACTGTGACAGATAAATGAGAAGAGCTGCAGTTTTAAAAAGAAGCTTTTAAATGTTGCTTGACATGCTGTTTACACTTCCTCACTAGTTCCTCATATGACACTTTGCTTGTGCTTGTTGACCAGATGATATTATTGTGGAGGATAAACTGTAGACGACCAGCTGAAATTGACTTTCTGGGGTATCCAGCCTCTAGAATATGATGTATTTCCTGCTCAAACAGGAAATATAACAGGGATGAACTCTATTGGACAGTTGAAAAATGGGTGTGTCCTGGATACAATGAAGCAAGTATCAAGGTAAACCAGTGCAAATCATGGAGGAATCCAGGGAATCAGATTTGGATGTCAGCCTGCAAGTTTAGGACTACTTTTTTTAATATATATATATATATATATACATATTTCAGCTGGTCTTCAAAATATATTCTCTCTCTCACAGTCAATTTCATTAGAGCAGGGGTCACCTTTTTGAAACGGGGACCTACTTCATGGTCACTGAGTCATACGAAGTGCTACCAGTTTAATACACTCTTCTGAACTAAATGAAATAAAATAAATGCATTTTTGTGTGACCTTTGATTTTCAAATCTATATAAATGCAAGTGGGATTTTTATTTATTTTTTTATTTTTAAAAACAGCAGAAGAATAAAATGAAGTGTTATATGCAGCTCACTGGTGAGTTTTAGAACAGGCCCGCGGGCGACTCACATGGTCCTTGGTGGCTGCCTGGTTTCCTGCGGGGACAATGTTCTTGACCCCTGCTTTAGAAGATGTCTTTTATTTACACACTTATTTGTTTATTTGTTTATTTGTCTTTTGTGCTCTGGGTTTAAGGGAGGAGTTATGGTTTCCTATGATGATATGGTGGTTCACAGCCCATGTCAACATTTGGTGTTCAAATTCATCATTATTAGTCCATCTTGGTTTGTTTGGAAATCTTCTCTTGTCAACCTCTCTGTTTTCTTTTTTTTCACTAGAAAACAATGACACTAAAATATGCTTGCAAGCTTACTCGTAGTTATTCATGATAAAAATGGAAATAAACAGATTGAAAGAAGGATGTCCTATGGTTTCAGATGTAGGGATGAAACACAAATGTAGCAGGTTTGGCTGCCAGTGATGCATCCACATCCACACATCTTTTCTCACTTTAGTTAGTGGAATCAGTGAGGTTTAAAGTGAAAAAGTGTGATTGAACAGCTACAACACTACGATCAAGGACGTTTGTTTGATTTGGAAAGGGGTGGAAACTTACTTTTGGCAGGAGGTGCATTTACTGCAGTTCCTCACTGTCAAATGGCATGAGGGACGGGGTGGATATGTCCCCCTCATTCATAGTGATAGTGATACTGATTCCTAGTCACCAAATATCCACTTTTATAGTCTCCAATTCGCAGTAACAGTCTTTTTAGTGCAAACCAGCGGCCCACAGGCTATTACAAAAGTAACTGCTTGAGCTCAGGTTAAAGCCCATATTACACAAAAATAACTTATTGAGTTGAAATAATTTGCTGACAGCTATCGCCCCTTACAGGTATTGCGCCAATGGTTACCTTTGATATATCCTGAGGTCATTCTCTGACAGGAAGTGACTGATGTACCTGTGGAAGTTTTCGGGGGGAAAAAAGCTTAGTGGTGTTTTTATAAAGGGACACATTTGTAGGTGCCAGAAGCAAAGTTTGAACAGTTTGGAAAATGTCATCTTTCAAAGTAGTCACAAGATGGATGAGCATCACCACCAGTGTGTTTAACACAGACATCACATCCATACATCCTGATATCTGCTGCTTTCAGCTCGTTTCACGTTTAATAAAGTTTTAATGAGACAAAAGAAGAGTAAAGCATCTTTTCGCCTACTTGTTCTCCTTCACCTCGTCCTCGTCTTTCTCCTCATTAAGCAACACTCTGATTGATGTATTAAACCTCTACTTTTACCCATCTCACTTCTTTCATTACTGTGGGACAGATTGTTTCTCTTTCATCTCCCTCCTCCACCGCTCCGTCCTTTCTTTGTCTTCCGCTGCTGTCTTATTGTCTATTAAAGATGTTCTGTGCTCAGCTCAGAGGAGTGACGGATCACAAGTGATGGGAAAATGAACAAAGAGGCAATGAATGAACAGAGGGTTTGTGTCAGTGTTCAGGTGTGAATGCCAGTATGTGCAGTTTCGGACCCTTTTTTCCCCTTTCAAAACCTGTGTGGAGGATGTGGATAGCTTCCTGTACATTCAGAGCATGCAATTTCATGCCATTTCATCAGACTTCTCTTGTGACAGTTATTACATGTCCCTTTTTCTCTTAGATTCTATCCTGTAATGCTCAAAAACTCGATGGAATACGGCCATATCTTGTGTTGCCAACTTATAGTGCTGTCTCATCAAAATGATTCTGCTATGGTGGATTTTTTTTTTTTAATGCAGGTACAGCAGTCTAAGGGATGCCTTCCCATTGTCAACAGATCTGGGTCCAATCTGAAGCAGATCCGACAGTTTTTCCTCATTGGTTCGTCATTACATTGATGAAGCACTCGTTCCACAGTGATGTAAACAATAGCGACAGGTCTGTCAGTTTCAAAATGGTATAAACATAGCCAAATAAAAATAAAGAGGCAGCATTTTCTGCGAGGGCCAACTGCCAGTGCTGGACAGTGAAATGTGAGGTCAATTAATGTAATGCAAAGCAAAATACTAACTGATAGACTTTTTTAAATGATTAACCAGTTAACAAACAATCCACAACAATTTAACTAGAAAAGAAAGACTTCTGATTCTTGGATTATTTGAGGGAAAAGGAAAGATTTTTATATTTGCAAGTGAAGGCTGGATGTGGCAGGTGTCTGCTTCTTGCAGTGATAGAGAAAGTGGCAGCTGCCATTCAGCGCAGATCTTTGAAAAACAGACTGTCAATTGCTCAGTAAATGACACCAGCTGGTTTGAGTTTCCAGCATACAAATCTTTGCGGGTAAAAGAAAAAACCTACAAAATGTTGGTGTTATTTACCAGGTACAATGTTAGTTCAATCTGAATGTACGGAAGTTAAAGATCACCTTCCAAGCCAAATTCATTTTCTAAAGGTTTTCTAACATATGTGTGCCCATAGCATGAGTATGAGGTCCATAAATGAAAAAATGTTGTCACCTTGTTTACTTGCTTTTTCCGTTTTTTGGTCATTGTGAGCTGAAACGAGCAGATCTGAGAGATGGAAACTTGTGAGGTGGAAGTTACTGGCCACTCCCCCCGGCTGTAGTGGAGGCTGCTGTCCACCAGCTGTCGACCAGTAAAGCGCTGAGCAGCAGCTCGCTTTCCCCCTGTGTTCTCAAAACGGCACTGACGAGTAAAGTAAATGTACCTGCCCATATGATCATAGGGATTACAGCAAAAGGCCAATTTTCGAAAATGTTGAACTATCCCTTTAATAAACAATACTGGATGGTATTTTATGTTGTCGATCTTTCTTTTTTTTGGAGTAGATGCACATTAACTATGTTGTTGTAATGTTGTTCATATTGACGTCAATAATACACCGAAAATTTTAATTCCATCATTAGAAATAATATTAGTAGTAGCAGTATTGACAACATTGATTTCAAACCACTTAAGTTGTAGAGCAACATGAACTCTGGAGATACTCTGCAAACATGTTCTAACTTCATTTCTTGTCAGAGAATGAGAATCCTGCTGTGTCAGAAATGACACTTTGATGTCGCCTGTAATCACAGACTGAAGGATGCAGCTTTAAAAGGTCTCTAATGAGATTTACTCCCTGATGGCCGCGGGCGGCGCTGGGCTCTGATCCCCATAAAAATGTAAAAGGGTCATCTGAGCGCAGCAGAAAGCGACTAGAGAAGATTAAGGTCAAAAGTTCACGTCATTCCATCCCAAATCCTCAGAGATCAATTGCTCCTGCAGCAAGCGATGGCTGCTGCCACCGTTTTTGGATATATATTTGAGTATTTATGTGCGGATGGTCTGTCAAACCGGACTGAGGCTGATAACTTTGAGCTCCCGTGTGAGGAGCCGACGGAGACGGCATAAGATCATTTTCAGACTGTGATCGTCAGGCGACCCATCACCATGACGACACAAAGCTTTGGCACAGAGTAGGAACTCAACATTAATAATTCACTATCACCAAGATAATGACAAAATGTCACACACACATTTCACACACTCTGCCACGCTCCGCAGACTATTAAATATGTAGGAGACCTGGGGTGGAAGCGACCTCATGTGACCCTCATGGGCCTCCTCACTCAGACGGTCCTCAGGGACGCGGAGTCAGACAGACACACACACAGACAGACTCATCTCCACCCTCCATCGCAGCTCGTCCACTGTCACTTACAGCTTTAACTCTGGTACAAGGGACCAAACTATCTGTCTATCTATCTATCTATCTATCTATCTATCTATCTATCTATCTATCTATCTATCTATCTATCTGTCTATCTATCTATCTATCTATCTGTCTATCTGTCTATCTATCTATCTATCTATCTGTCCATCTGTCTATCTATCTATCTATCTGTCTATCTATCTATCTGTCCATCCGTCCGTCCATCCATCATTGCCCACTGTTGTTCGCAGAAAAACAAATATTAGACCTTGACTTTGTGACAACAGAAGCGTGTGTGTGACAGGGCGTGTAACACAAATACCACGTTTTCTTAATGCTGTATCCAAAAATGCCCCCAATATATGATTCAGAAAAAAATGTTAGAGAACAATTATAGCGGTAGCCAGGTAAGAAGTGCGAGTGAGTATGATGTGCACAGACAACACTTATCACGGTAGCCGCGTAGGAGGCAGAAAGCATGAGGGAGCACGTTGCACCCAGGCAGCAACTATTACGGTAACTGGGTCAGAAGCAGAAAGCGTGAGGGAACATGTTGCGCGCAGACAACGCTTATTACGGTAGCCGGGTAGGAAGCAGGAAGCAGGAGGGAGCATGTTGCCATCTTTGCTCTCTGAAATGAGTTCATCATTGCCCGCTGTGGTTCACAAAAGAAAACGAGTATGAGACGCCTTGACTTTCTGACAACAGAAGCGTGTGTGTGACAGGGCGTGGAACACAAAGAACAACAGTTTTCTTAATGAATTGTAGACTTCAAAATCGAATCGCGGAACCTCCGATGGGGGCCGTCCTTAGCCTGTGTCGCCACCCACACTCCAAGTTTCAGCTCTTTGTCCTGCCGATGAACTGACTGCAAACATCGTCACATCACAAGAAACACACACACATACACACACGGATGAAGCCGGACTGACACATCTCCGAGCAGAGTATTTTTAGACATTCCTCGAGGCTGCAGAGTGTTTCAGTGTGTGTATGTGTGTCATCCCAAGTCAGATTGTAAAATATGAAGAGCAACAGACAGAGACAAGAGAGGGGGATGAAGAGGAAAAATGCGAGTAAGAGGGGAGGCAGTGACAGTGTGGAAGCATCTCAGATCAGAGATAGTTTAATATTTACTCTGCAGCTGCCAGAGACACCGGGGACCACAGGGAATGTGGGGCGGGCGGGCGGGCGGGCCAACGGGGCGGCACACTGAAGATAAACACAGCAGACGTGATGCAGTCGGTACCCGGCACCTCCAGGCAGTGTAACCAAACAGCAGCTGATCCTCCATATAAGAACATTTGACCTCAAACCTGATTCTGCTTTCAATCCGTATGTCAAAACAAAGTCTCAGTCTCACAACAAGAGAGGAGCAACGTGGCTCACTGTTAACCTGACACCTGTCAGTCAAATGGCTGCTCACCAGCTCCCCCAGCCAGCAGCTCTTTTATTCAAACTCGGGATGCACCAACGCGAGGAACAGCAAGTTAGCTCTGTGTTTGACTTAAATAATGAGTCGTCTCTTTCTCTCGCTCTTTCTTTCACAAATGTTGTACCTCTGCAATATCATTGAGCATTCTACAAAATCTTAAAGAAGTGGACGTAGACATGGACTAAGGTGACCAGACGTCCCCAATTTCTGGGGACAGCCGCTGTTTTGGATGATCTGTCTCCGGTTAAAGCTGTCCCGGAAAATGTCCCAGATTGCAGCGTTTTATGATTGAGAAGAAAATGTTGACTAGAACAAAGGTAGCAGCAGGCAGGAAACAGAAAGCGAGGGGAAGCATGTTGCACGCAAACACTTATTACGGTAGCTGCATAGAAAGCAGAGAGCGTGACGGATTGGGGTGTAACGGTTCATCTACTACATTGATGTTGCTGCAATCCAAATGAATTGATCTGTGATCGGCAAGTTGGCCTTCCACACGGCATATATCGATCTAAATTCGTTTTCAAATGTAATAGATCGATTTCACCGATGCTAGGAAGTAACGCCTTAGATTTAAGCAAGGCAGACTTCATATGTATGTGTTTTTGCCACTTTTACTGGTAAACTAAGATGTTAAACGTCGCCAAACGGTACTCGGTTCAGTCGGCCTTTCTGGCGTCATCATCACGCACCAGCAGTCTATGCAGCAGATATCAAAACATTGCACATGGTGGAGGAGACGCCGGCGAACGAGAGAAGTAAATTATCAAGCCAAAATTGTGGTCTGGTGTCTGGAAACACTGGTGTCATAAATAAATCTGTCAGTGTTGTATTGCTATTTATAATGTATTGTAATGTTGTGTTAATTCAACCTGAGGTGTTGGTTACGCCATTGTGTTGTACTTGTTTTTTTATATCCATAATTAACCTGATTGCCTTACAAGAAGCAATACAAATCTAGGACACTTGACCTGCATGGGTAAGTATCCAGGTATTATTTTTACAGTCACAGTCATTTACAGTCATTTTACAAATTGGCAACCATGAATCGCCATACGAATCGAATCGTTGTTAAATCGAATCGTTACACCTCTAGTGGGGGAGCATGTTGCGCGCAGATAACACTTATTACGGGAGCCGGGTAGGAAGCAGAAAGCATGAATTGGCATGTTGCCAACAGACTGGAACAAAAGTTACTGCAGTAGCTGGTCGCAGCGCCTTTAGAGAAGAAAAAGAAGAGCAGAGCTCGCATTTATCTACTTCCAAGGCAGTATTTCAGACATTATTGTAGACTGTTTAAACCTCAAATGATGCTTCTCGATGTTGGGATGCTGCTCGATGCTCCATGAGTTCATGTGTGTATGTGTTTGAGTGTGTGTGTGGGTGCCGGAGAGATAGTGCCAGGGAGCGATGATTGCCCACCCCCACCCCAGCTCGTCTAATCCGCCCCAATCTAATTTAGATTAGCATGCCAACATTCCCCCGACATCCTCTCAGACACCGATATTACAAACATACCACAGAACAGCTGGGAGAGTGTGAAGATGATCCCTGCTGTGTGTGTGTGTGTGTGCGTGTGTGTGTGCGTGTGTCAGAGAGAGGGAAAGAACTCACAATTGGTGAGAGAAACATTATTCTAGGCAACATTTTTATTTCTCAGGGTGTGCATGCGACCTTTGATGACCCCAGTGCATCTCATACAAACCCCTGTTGTGAGATGATAAAGTAAACGACCTTGGAGCTGCTGTGTGGTGTGTGTGTGTGTGTGTGTGTGTGTGTGTGTGTGTGTGTGTTTGTCTGTGAGAGGGAGGGAGAGGTCACAGTGTCCTCAGTTATCTCCCCGCCTCTCTCTCTCTCTCTTGTTGTGAGAGCTCGATCACGCAGTGTTCCCGTTCCCCGCTCCTCCTTCTCTGCTCTTCTTCATAACTTTGTGACATCACAGCTGCTCCTCATCATCATTTCCTCCTCCTATCCTCCTCCTCATCTGCCTCCCCGTCTTTTCATTTCCTTTCCTCTCCGCCTCTGTCCTTCATCCAGCCGCACCATGGTTATTAGGATTTAATCTGATGTTGTAAACGACGCCGAGGTCGCGTCTGTGTGTGCGTGTGTGTGTTTGACATATTGTTTGTGTCGGTCTGTCTTGTCTTTTGCATTCATTTCCTCTCCTTTCTTTGCTCCTCACGCGCTCTTCTTCTCACATCTGAGAGAAATGGCCTTCAGAGACTCTCTGGACCTCCAAGTCCTGCTTTTATACACACACACTCGCACACACAGAAACACGCTTTGTTGTGCGTCACATTCTTCCGCTGAATATACCCAAAGCATTGTGAGCAGCCAAGGTAACTGTTGGAGCTGAGTGGCAGAATCACTGATAAGAAGGAGGTGTGACAGATGAGCTGCAGGAAAGTGTCCAATGTTTTGGTCTGAGAGGTCGCCACCCAGTAAACACACACACACACACGTTAACACCTGCTGTGAGGAAGTCAAACCCTGGATTTCCACCAGTTACATTGCGGCTGAATTGGGTTGCGGGTGCGGACCGACTGCATGCCTGCTGCGTGCCCTGCCCTTGCGGTCAATAGCCAGAGTGAACAAGACTCGCAACTGCCAACGTCTTGCGGTAATTAAATAGTTAGCGTGAGATTGTGCACAACAATATGGTGTAGTCTGTATAAACAGACCAGTTCCCATCAAGACCAGTATCAGAGGGGCTGCTCTGTGCGTTTAGCTGATAATGCGAAAATGCTGTCTGATCATCGGGTGTGTGTGTGTGTGTGTACAGGTGCTGCGCGATTGCGACAAACAGATGCTCGCGGCAGTGCCCGTGTCTCTGATGATTCTATATTCAAGTGATTCTGAATGACATGATGCATTAATATGGTTTTTGGAAGGCGCTTGCTGTGGAACCAAGCTAACTATTGCAATTTGCTGCGCTGAGTTGAATTTATGCATTTCTGCTACAACATCCAGCAAAACTAGAAGCCTTGCGTGCCTGATTCGGAGGGCTGCGGCTGCTGGAGCAGGAACGCAGTGAGGACGCAAACGCGCCACAGTCTGTGGAAACACACACATCGATTCTAATGCTTGCGTATTTGCTCCGGCTGCTATCCATATCTGAGCTTTAACGCAACTGGTGGAACTTACCTGTAAATAAGGCTGCTGAAGCTGAAGCTCCACTGACTCTTATAAATTAAAGGTCAAGCAATGTGATCTGAAGCTGCTTTCTCCACAGCTTTGTTGTCTCACCAAACAGGAAGTGCAGCATTAAGATCCATCAAAACAACAATCACCAAGCCTCTCCATGGCTCCACGCTGCCTTTGAGGGCGGGGCCTTCAAGCTTGATGCGATTAGTGTGTGTGTGTGTGTGTGTGTGTGTGTTTGTGTGTCTGTGTACACCAAATCCCGATGCACAAAGTAGGTCAATTAATCTAAATTGACTACACACACACACATACCGTCAGCCTGATGGAATGTTAAGCTCCACTTGTTGCTTGCTTTGTCTCCCAGCATGCAATGCAAACTAGGACTAAAGTGGTTCCTCTTGTGTCCTTTGTCACTTCCCTGGCACCCCCCATCTCTCGCACGCACACCGGCCACAACATGCAAGCCACCATGCACACATTGACGCGACTCAGAATAGAAAGTAAAGGAAGAGTTTCACCTGCCGCCACACGCTCACTTTTACAGCTACTGTTTGGCATAAAACAAATGCTGCGCATGCAGCCGAGCGCGCTCTGATTTCAGCTGAGACTAGTTTGTGAGTTCTCTCCTGTGTAAGTCTGTAGAAGCCTGAAGGTTTAGGTTCTCCCTTCCCTCCCTCCACCAACATGGCTGCCAGTCTGCATTTCTGTGGACAGACAGACGCACGCACGCACAGGACTTAGAGAGATGATGAAACTCAGAAACTTTCGTGTCAAAGAAACTTCTCAAAAATTAAAGGAGTTAAGCAACATTTGATGATAATATTCTGTTGTCTCTTTTATTCTACAAATTTCTCCGCACATTTTGTGCAGCT
Source organism: Mullus surmuletus (assembly GCA_903171835.1). NCBI lineage: Eukaryota > Metazoa > Chordata > Actinopteri > Syngnathiformes > Mullidae > Mullus > Mullus surmuletus. The sequence goes on from CAESWR010002142.1 coordinate 74,082, forward strand.
TCACAGCTCAGGCATTCATTACCTGCATGTTACGGAATGGCAATCTTTATTTCATGAAAGTAAATAAGATCATGGCAGCAGAAAGAGCACAGGGAAGAGTGTTAAGAGATATATACGTAACCCCTCCTTACCTTAAGCAGTGGATGATAAAATAACTCAATAACTGGACCAGATCAGCAAGAAACTAGATGCGTAGGAGCCAGTGGTGCATATCAATAAAACACAGAAAGCAGTTGCTGGACCTTTGGTTTAATTGGTCAACAATTATACGTGGCAAAACAGAGCTCTGAAGAACAGCTTGCTTTTTCTTATGACATGAATAAACAAGTCTCACACAAGAAGAAAAAAAAATAGGCGCCAAAAGAACGAGGAAAGAAAAAGGAAAGAAAAAAAGCCCTCCACAAGTTGTGGGCTTGTGTCCCGTTTATATATGTAAATGTGTCGTGTGTGTCCGTCCAGAAGGGAAGTGGGGGCAGAATGTTGGTCCTTTTAATTGATCCGTAACCTGGCTCGCCACCCAGTGTCCACTGGGAATCAACAGTTCGAGGTGAGAAGTTGCTCCAACCCGAGGGTGACTGGAACGCTGGTAGGTCCTCGACCGACTTCCGCACACAAAAAAAACCTGACCTATACTCAGGTCAGAAAACACAATCAATTCACATTAAATTCACCGGAAACCGAATTCCTAAATCTACAGTTTTACAACCCAGATTAAAGGAATATAATATGTCACATCAGTTGTACAACCCTTATCACATAATATCACAATCACTTACCATAATGATACAGTAAAAGACAGCACGTCCGCGGCACGGCAGCACGACAGCACTTCCGCGGATACCCAAGTCTACAAAGTCGAGATGTGCAACCATACACACACACACAGCATCAACACGCAATCTGATGAATATATGTAAAGGGTTTTTATCATATTTTTGCATCTTACTGCGTGGATGGCAACAGATTTGCGGCTAAACAAACATGCGGCTGATTGCGATGGAGACCGGGAGAATGGCCGATTCTCAACGCCCCAACTTGGGAAGCACAGACTCGCCTCCTCGGTAGTTCAGACTTGCAAGTTGTCCTCGGGAGTAGGGACGACCGAGGACGGGAGGACGGGAGGACGGTAGTTCTGCTATTGGAACAGCAGCCTACTCAATGACGTCACCACCTCGCGGTGAAAAGCATTCTGGGTACTTTGCTGTGAAAAGTCTGCAAGAGTCAGCTCCGGAGCAGACTCGGTAAAGTGGGAGGATCGGGGCGGATCAAGTTGACATCTGGGGATTTGGTCTCTGCTTGGTCAGATGCCAACTTGAGGATTGGATCCTACTTGGGCTCCGACTGATGACGTATCACAAGTTCGCGAGGACGGGAGGAGAGACGAGTGCGGGTATTGAGAATCGGCCAAAGAGAAGGAACGTTGACCCCGGTCAACCGGAAGCGAAAACAGCGGGGCTGACCATCCCTAATCCACGATACGCGATTGGATAATCAATCAAAATCTTTTTTTCCTTTAAATCTCTCTGTACAATTTCTTTTCTTTTTAATCATATATAAATCGAAATGAATTCATAATTCATTTATTTTTTATTTGGGAATTCATTTTTATCATTTTAAAACTTTTTCACTGCATTTTAACTTTTAATTCAAGTAGATTAACTTTAGCTCTTGCCCGAATTAATTTAAAGGGACATTTCTTGGCCTTAGTAGTTATTCTGAAGCCTGGGCTACATATATATCTGTGTGTATATGAAGTGTGCTTGCAGACTGTGTGCTTGCCTGCCAAACGCATTCATTCAAAGTCATTATCAGCTGGAACCGGTCTGATCAGCTCGGTGCTGCTGTCAAGCCAGCATTTGATTGATGTCTAATAAATCACGTTCCCGCATGTGAAAGTGGGCTGCAGTGATTGGCAGACAGCATGGCTAGGGCAGCCATCCAGAACATTCTGACGCTAAGTCACGATTCACAGTTGCTGTCGACACCTCCTGGATCTTTTGTGTAAAGACAGAGTTTATGAAGTTCAGACTTTCAGGCATCAATCATCCGCCACTCGGAGCCAATGGCATCAAAACTGTCTGATGTTTGTTTCGGGCGACTTTTACAGATTTGTTGTATGTGTACTGTTCATATTTCGCAAATAATGTAAACTAACTAAGTATTTCCAGCCTTTTTTGTTTGATTTTGCTGATTCCAGCTCGCAGCCCTTCAAAATCAAAAATCCAGTATATCCACACAATAGAATGTTTATCAAATTGAATGTAGTTGAGTTTATTTTCTATTTCACAATTCCATTTGCGTAGGTTCAGGGAAGTACAGTTAGATTGGGATACTTAAAAAAAGAAAAAAGAAAAAAGGTAATGAATAGAATAAAAGTAGAGCAGCAACTGTTCAATAGGTGACACAAAGAATGAAAAACTATATATACATCATACCAATAAGTAAACACAAATTATGAAAAATAAATACATTGTATAGTGTACAGTAATTAAGTTGTAATATTGCAGTAATAAGTGATGTTGTATGTGTTGGTTTGTAAACAGGTTTGACGTGATCTCTTTGACCTCTATCCTCTTCTCTGCTCGTCGGCAAACACAAATGCAACACAAAAAGGAAAAAAATGTGGACATGCAAACCGTTGGCCAAGTGGTTTCAGAGTACAGGGGAGACAAAACAGAGTTTCACCTACAGTGACAATTAACAAAGATGATTGCCACATCTAAGAACGCCAGGGGAAATAAAAAAAGCAAAACAAAAGACTGTCTTAAGTGGAAGAGATTAGTCACCATGTTGACTGCCAGTGTCAATGCCAGTCAATTGCTGGATGATTTCGGCATTATTCACACACACAACCTCACTCTGTTGCAACAAACATGATAAAGAGACTGTTTTTTTTCCCCTCAAATACGTCATCGGCCCCAAAAGATTAATTCCTCAACAAAACTTGTTTTATCTACAGAGCATGTTGAAATGCCCCCAATTCAGCACCAAAACTCCCTCTAAAAGGAGAAACATCGTAGCAGAAAGGGAGCCAGGTTGGGGGTTCTGGGGCCAAATAAAATACAAAGGCCAATATCGCAGTTACATAATGGCGAGTAGCACAAAGATTGTGCCTTCTTAAAAATAATACAATAAATAAATATGAAATATAAATAAATAAGCTCTCAAATGGAGCTCTTCTTCAGTAAATAACCTTTATATATTTGTCTTGATTTGCTGTTTGTGAA